>PNEQ01130858.1:37599-78779 GCA_003012365.1 Medauroidea extradentata | reverse complement strand
ATCATTTAAGCCATTTTTTACTGGCATAAAATTGTATCAGAAGTAATCATTTAAGCCATTTTTTACTGGCATAAAATTGTATCAGAAGTAATCATTTAAGCCATTTTTTACTGGCATAAAATTGTATCAGAAGTAATCATTTAAGCCATTTTTTACTGGCATAAAATTGTATCAGAAGTAATCATTTAAGCCATTTTTTTTTCATTGTATTAAGTTATTTATAATACTGATATAAAAGGATTAATTTTTATCAATAAATATATCCGTACGACTGGTAACTTGGTTAGGTTTCACAGTTAAGCTGAAAGCAGACATTTTTGTGATATTTGTAAAAGCCAGCTGCTAACTATCAATTATAACGGATATTTTACAAGCGACGATCAACAAATAACACATTTCATTGACTAACGATCAATCATGCAAACATTCAAACGTAAACCAGAATTCAGACAATGATTTACGTTGAAATAAAATGTTATTGTTTTGGGTCCCCATATTCGTGTTAAAATAGGGTCAACAATCCAGTTTGGTTGTCGGTATTGTTTGCATTCCGGCAACAATCTGTTCTGTATAAATAACAGTATGCTTTTTAAAATAAAAATGTTCTTTCCTCTGTTTCTACAAGATAGATAGTTACTTTTACAGAACCGATGGCTGTAGGAAGAAACCCTGAGAGTACTGAGAACAAAACTAGACTGTTGCCTATATTTTACAAAAGTGTTGTACCTACTATAATACTTTACTATTGTTGTATCAAAGTTATTAAAGCGGTAAAGTTGAGCAAAAATAATCAGCTTGTAGGCACAGAATAAGTAAATAATGCTATTAGAAGCCACTGAGGGAAGCTTTTACATTGTTGTTTCGTCCCAGCTGTCGGCAAATGTACGCATGTAAACAAAGCCATGTGTAATTGGAGACGCTTGTTAATGTAACTTCTTATATCCAGATCTCGAAACGCCGTGACAAGCTTGTCTAAGTAAACCAGTATTCTTGTGTAGGCCTACCGTCTTCTTCATATCGTCCAGTCTTAGTCTGTGATGTCCTCGTGTCGTACACCTGTGTGTCTGTCAGTGTCTTAGCAATTGTGTGTGATGTCCTCGTTGTGTTGTCATGAATTATTAGTTTTCTTAGCTTAGTATTGCTTTTCTTGGCTTTTTTATTATGTGTGTGTTGTATCTGACATATATTTTCATGTTTATCTTTGCTGATTTCAATCTTAACTTTTCCCTCGCTAAGTTTTTCTAGGACATGCACGCTACTCAACATGTCCGTTACTAACTTTCATTCACTTTCACCCTCTTTTCTAAAATTTTTCTGTAAATATGTTTAATATATATTTGAATGTTTTAAAATAAAAGAATAATAAATGTACAATCAGAAACTTTGCTTTGAGAAGAACATTGAAATCACAATACGAGTGGCCGTTGGTCAGCGGGTTTTCTCGGGGATCTCCAGTCCCCCCTTCCCCGTCCCGCCCATCATTCTGGCGCCGCTCCATACTCACCTCATGTCACCCCTCACCAGCTCTGAAGACCTCGATGTTAAGCGCTGATGAAAATCTCTCACTCACAATACGAGTGACATATCTGTGTTGGCGACAATTTACTGTAATAATAATGGAGTCATATCTTCGCATTTCATACGAGCGTGATAAAGGCTTGAAGCTCTAAGGCCGACCCTAGTTTGCTAATCACCGGCCTCGTCGTCTCTCAGACCAAGCAACGAGCTCAGCTGACGTCATTCTTTACTTCGAGGACTCGCATAGCAGAGGAACACAACGGAAACTATTACAGTAGAAATTATTTTCTGAGAGTTACAATACAAAGCAACAACATCTTCTGGCACTAGTTATGATCACATGCCCAAATTCAGGCCAATGTTTTTGTTTGTAATTTAATACTTTACACATAAATTATAACTGTCATATTTACGCCATAAATTCCGCCGTTGAAAATAAAACTATATTTGTATTAAGATACAATAACGGTCACAGTTAAAGGCCGTTTTTCCTACCCTAGTATGACGTAAATCTAACATATACGTCTTTCCGAACATAGTAATCATCGTCTATAGAAAGAAACTAAGTTTTCTTCGCGAAAGACGTCCACAAAATGATCAGAATGAAAGCGAACAAAGTAAGCATTCAAATAAAATGTATTTGAACTAACATTTGGGTTCGTGTGTAGCGACATAAAGTACGAGGTAAGCACGTATGAAGTGACGAAGACAGGCGAGGTTTGAGGCGTCTATGACGTGTGTGGGCTGGTGAAGAGGGAAGAAACGTCATGTGGAGTGTAAATATTTACGTAGACGCTCGTGACGTGTCGTTGACCGCGTGAATATTGCTGTGTTGTATGTCAGGAGGAGTGCCTTCTGCTCCTCTCATAGACTTACAACATTTCTGACTGTCGCCTTCTGCTTCACAGCTAGACAACACCTCTAGAAGAACAATGCAATACCTGCATCACTGTTAACTTATCGCCGGACAGTTTAATAGATTCCATAATATTTCGAAAATTATATTTTGAAGAACCAGTAAAAATCAGCTGTGTAAGTTAAAATTACTGGGTGTAAAACTAATATACCTATTAATTTCAAATTTTATCTGCTGGAAACACGACAGATATTGTATAACGAGTGAGACGATCTGCTATGTTGTTGAAGTTTATTGGCTCACATTTCCTAATCATGGTTTTTCCACTTATAATGGACACAATTTTTCCAGAACAATTTACCTAAAAGTCCCAATAAACATAATGTAATATATTTTTATAAGCAAGAAAACAGTCATTTGGTAAGGAATCAGTTAAAATTTACTACATTTTTGCTAGTAGAACAGTTTAAAAAGTGACTTTCTCAATTTTTTCCATTTTTTTAATTGATTCTAAACAATCTGTTAACAGACCAAAGTTGTTATATTCTTGGAAATTTTCGTCACTACAATTATGAATGTTTGCTACTAATCGTGTAGTAGCTCTATTAACCGTGTATATTTTCTAGAGTGTTGGTAAAGTAATTTGCATTAATTAATTGCATTTCTTGTTTTCCGCATAATATTTTAAAATATGGTACATATTTTAATTATTAAGTCTCAACTTCAAAACATGTAATTTTTTTTAGTTTTATATTACATAATAGTTTCTTATTGAATAAAGGCCACTCAACCATTTTTCTACTGTCGGTAGGTAGCCTACTTAAATATTGTGTTGGTATTGTTAAGTAACGAAATAATTAACGAAACAAAACTCACAAAATGCTAAATAGTGTTTTGTAGGTGTTAAGTGGCGATCTGTTACGTATTGCGAAGAGAGTAATTGCTGAAGCAGCTGGGCATGGACTCTTCCCAGGCCCTAGCCAATGAGTAGAATATACACCACAACGCTTATTTCACTTCCGATTAGTTATTGTTTCATTGTTTGGTCCAGTACCATCTTAACAATAACTAATGCTTATGTATTACGAGAAGTGTACTGACTCTTGAGGTATGGATGTGTCCTCCCGCGACAGTAAATTAAAAATTAGTAGCCCAATAATACAATTCACTAAAATATTTAACCGACGAACCTACTTATTTATCAACATAATGCAGCTGGTATTGCGCTGTTCAACTTAGTAGCGACAGCTGATGTTACGTTAAAATATTGTCTGAACTTATGTTTTACGTATATTTAAACTTGCTGTAGGGTAGGGTTAGCTGGGCCAGGTCAACATAAAAAAAAAATTTTTATTTAAGGCATTTGTAATAACTGTAAACGTAATTTTTTACAGGATTTCTTCTACTACACATTCCTCCGTAGTAATTAACGAATAAAAAGTAAGTTGTACTTAAAAAAGTCAAATATTTTGATAAAGTACATGTGACTCACATAACCCCATTGTGCGGGTTAGGTCAGCCAGGCAGTGGGGTTAGGTGAGCCACACAAATAAAACATAAAAACAAACATGTTAAATCTCACAACTAGATCGAATATCACAAAGGAAAACTGTATAATATTATTCATATAACAATAAACCTCGGACATTAAGTTCAACTTCAAAAACTATTAACTCATTTTAAAATGAAAAAGAAACACACGAGGAAAGTGTTGGAATGTTTGAATAACATTAAAATACATTAAAATATACCAAGCTTTTGAATATCAATGGAAAAGTACACAGTCTTTTGAAATCTCTTTGTACTGCTTCTGCTTGAATTTGGCAACATTTTGACCACATCGTCTTTCACAAAAAATCCCTCTTCTTCGGTTTTGCAAAATCTCTTGGTCTGAGGGACCCTTTTGTAGAAGTTGCCTACGAAACCAATTCTATCTTGATAGTTAACTTCAATGATAAAGTTTCTGAATGTGTTATTTGTCTACCCGAAAACTTTAATTATGGCAAAGTTACCTGAAGCCAACTCACATATTTCCACATTACAGACCTCATCATCCTCTTCTGTCAGAAATAAATTATGTGTCGTCAGAAGACGAAGGAGAGTCTTCTTTAAAGAGTTCTCTTCGAGATTTCTTTGCCACTGGAGATTTTTTCTTTTTATTTTTCTATTTCTCTTCCTCCTCCTCCATTTCCTTCAGTTCTTCTCTGGTGGGGGTAGAAGTAAGAAAAGTTTATGTAATTTTTCTGCGCACTTTCCGGTTTTCCTGCCTCGGTCCTGCTTTCGGGTACGGCCTGATCTCTTCTGGGGATAGGCCTAAGCCAGCAACAGCCACATTGCTTGATCCGGGAACTGGCGCTAGCGTTTCTGGTCGTGCAGAGGGTCGCTCGTTTGCTGGTAAAGTTGCAACTTCTGATCCGTCTGTGACATATGAAGTTAAAGAATCGTCTGCAACAACATTATTTTCATTGACTGGACTGATACATGTGGCTCGAAATCCACTTGTTATCTTCTTTGGTGTGAATGCCAAATGGAAAGATTCTCCCAGTAGACCAGCAATGTCATGTATGGTAATGGGTTTGCCAGGGTGGCTTGTCATCCAGTTATCACAGGCAGCATTGAAATATTTTTTCAATAGCGCAACACGCTAATGTCTAAATGTCACAACTTACGGCTGCAATGTGTTGACAATGTTAGTAGCACAATACCATTCTCTTTCGCATACTAACTTGCTTGGTAACTGAGGTGACACTCATGATTATCCAGAACAATCACTTTTGGTTTGTCAGGGGTGGGCCTCTCATGCTCCACAAAGTGTTTGAGGACTGATACAAACAAGTCACTTACGATTCATTCTCACTTGGAGGCCGCACCACTGTTCCCCGGTGGTGCGTTCACAATCATATGCTTTTAATGTTAACTCTGGGGAAAATCATGAATGGAGGTACAGTTTTACCTGTTGCACAGACAATACTGACCAATGTAACAAGCACTCCTCTCTCATCAGAAGTTATTTGCCCTACGTTATTATTGCCTTTTGGTGCCAGCACTTTTGGGGCTTGTGAACTGTGGTTAGAGCTGTTTCGTCTAAGCTATACAAGTCTTGAGGCATCAATTTGTGTTTGTTGAGAGTTTAATTTAAGTTTTCAAAGAATGATTTAACGTTACTCTCATTAAAATCTGTTGAACGACCTAGACTTGTCTGCTCAGGAGATCTCAGTGCCAATGAGTGACGTTTCATAAAAGTATAAAGTCATTCTTTTCCAGCGTTTTTTTACTGTATGCCAACTATCAGGTATTTTTTTACTATTTGACATGGCAAACTCATATGCCAACTGGCGGGCAGATTTTGTTGTCAAACCATAATGTATTTCCCCCGATTTTTTAAAATATGATGACAGACGAATTTCTTCATCCCCATTAAATATTGGCAAATGAGTATAGACAGGATTAAAATTTACCTTTTCAAGTCCTTCCTCTTTTGCTTTCAAAAAGTGCCTCTGGAGTGTAGCCTCATTCCTTGCTGGATGCATCACTGGCCAACAATTTAGAAACAGCTACTTTCAAAACTGCTTCTGGGAAATCTCTATGATTCGTTGTTCTCATTCTTGTACGAGCCATCCTTACACAAACAACAAACAACTTTTGTTTACTTCAGCGAATTACTAAATTATGTAAAAAAAAATTATTAAACATGAAACAGTAACAATACTTCAGGATATTTAATGGCAGTTTGGGCGGGCCAGGCCCATCTAACACCACAAACCGTGGCTCATCTAACACCACAATGACACTTCGAAAATAAAGGGATAAATCACTTAAATTTTGAAGGTTAGGGAAATCAGTACTCTACGATTTTATAGCTCTATGTTAATTTAAGTTGTTAAATACTACACTGTGTCAACAGTGTGCTAATTGTACAAAATATGTGACACAAAGTAAAGCTTAAAATGAAAAGACTCACCTTGTTAAATCACAAAACGGGCCTTAGGAGCTCTAACAAACATGCGGCAACCATTACAAGATGGCGTGAAACAAAGGCGTGCACTCACCACTGACTTGTATGGTTTAACCAGTCAAGCGCCAAATTCGAATTTTAAGGCCTCGCTCTTTATATTAGCAGTGATTTCAAAAATATTTTTTAACGCAAATAATATTTATTAAAAAATTAATTCTGGCAGTTTTAACACTTATACATTGTTAGTAGCTGAATTTTTCTGTTGCAATTAACTAAACCGATTTTTAGATTTTGGCCCCAGAAATAGTACACATTTTGTGTCAAAATGAGCCAAAATTAAGCAAAATAATGTTTTGCTAGTAAACGGTATATTATTTAAAAAAAAAACGCTCTGGAAAGATTGTGCATCGTATGACTGTACACAGTTTCAATTTTTTTTTAAACATTTGGTCAAAAATATTCAAGTTATTTGCAATTGTTTTAAATAAATGTAAGATCATGGCCTTAAACTCACTGGCTCAGCTAACCTGCTGGCCCATCTAATCCCACTCTACCCTATACTATTCACATAAAATGTTTGAAACTTTATGATAAAGGTTTTTAATAACACTGAATAGTGGTTTAGTGTATTTAACCTAACTTTGTAAATATGTATTTTGAAGTGTGTGTGCGCCTGTGTATGCGTGGATGCGGTCGTATTACCAACAACCTTTCAAACATAAGCTTTTGTGTTATTTCACTGGCAGATTTGCACTGTGGAATAAAATAAGCGATTCAGTATTATAACTTCGTGAATCTTCCCTATTATATCTTGCTCATTGGTTTCAGAGGGAACTAACGTGAACAAGGCAGAGCAATACAATGAGGACGGCACTACTGGCGACAGTGCTGCTACACTGCGGCCTGGCGCAGAAGCTACTGAACGTGCAGTACCAGTGGCGCTCACCAGAGTTCGTCTTCCCCAGCGAGGCTGTGAAACAATCTATGACGAGTGCTGGCACATACAAGGACGGCAGTTCCTTCCTTCTAGATGTCGACGTCTGGAATGGAGGTACACTACTTTCCATACTCCTCCATTATCTAAGTCTGGCTACCCTCCTGGGACCTCAAGTCCTCATCCTGGGGTCTATTCTATCCTAGTTACAGGTTGCAACTTTTAATTTAAGGAACCCTTAAGGGCCTCGCCTACCACGCCCTTAAAATGCGTTGCAGTGTGTTCGTATTTCCGTTTTTTTTTTCAAGAAACGATTCCACATATGTCCAATGTGTCTATGTACGAACGCAAAATACACTCCAAACAAAGACTGAAGACTCGTTTCAAAGCATCACGTCGATTAGAAAAAATTATTTCGGAGCTCCTTAATATGACATAAACAGATTTATCCACCTGCTATATCTGAAAGAATACTTTTGGGATTCGTGTGAAACTTGTCTAGGAGCATGCAACGGCCTTAGCTTAAAACTTTCCACCAGTAAACAGATGGTGTCAGGACTGAAAGTGTCAGGTGAGTGATGTACGATACCTGTGCGTGTAACGCAGGTCAGTGCTAAAAGCTGGTGAGGGAAGACACGATGTGAATATGGAGCAGCACCGAAATGAAGGGGGGTGGGGGGGGGAAACGGTATATCCCCGAGAAAACCCGCCGACCAGCGGTATATTCCGTCACAATTCACACATCCGAATGACAGTGTTTGAAAGTCTAATATTTCTTAGGCTGTATAAGAATATCAGAGTGTTTACTCGCTGAGTCAGCACACGAGCTTACTAGTCCCTCGTACGTAGTTGTTCATATTATTCTGAAAGGTTATCACATTTCCTTGACACATCCGAACTTTCTTACTAAACATTAAAATCCAACAGAAATAACTTATTGTTTTCGTGTGTACGTTAAATTAAAGTCGGTTCATAAGAAGTCTTGTAATATCTTGTTAAAAACGAGAAAGTGGGTAGTGTTACATTTACACGCTTGAAACTGAAGTGAAGATTTCACTTGGAAAATTAATTTACTTTCAAGGAAAAGTAAACTGCATAAATGTCTGTCCTCTCAGTAATTTCAATCAACATTGTACAACCTTATGTTCATTGTTGCATGTATTCAAAATTACGTAGGCTTTACACTTATCCACCCACAACACAGAAACATTACACAATACCACTGATACCAACCAATATCTTATTTTAAGACAATATATTCAAGATTTTGCTTTACTATATGACATGAAATTTTATAAAATTTAGGTTGTGCTGTTTAGCACAAATTAATTTGTTTTAAAATAATTTACCTAAACTTTCTATGACAAACACTAAATAACGTTTAGTAATATGATTTATTAATAATTAGGCTCAACTGAAGTTATATTTGCAAACATCGTTTCTGTAAATAAAAACGTACTTAAGTGGTTTTAACCTAAGATGCGGCCTGGGTGAATGTACATGCATGTTCGAGGCTAGAAGTGCGGAAGCGGTAGGAGCGACGCAACATGCATATCTCGCCTCACACTGGCCTCTATGCGCCGGTCACTCAACTAGTGTGTAGTCTTCTCTATGACACATACAGTGCTCACCCAGTCATTTTATAACGTATTATTATATATGTGTTTTACACGCCTATATATGTTAGAAGATTCTGCGCGAAGATTTTCACACCTATAAAGGACCCTAAAACATCGATTGTTACCATTTAGGCCTGTATAAAAGGTGCTCTGATGAATAGTGGGGAACATGTACATGTGTATCGTACTTTGAATGCTATTTTTAAACAGATTTAGATTATGCACGTTGAGAAATTTTCGAGAAATCTCGAAACGTTCGATGTTCCGGCTACTTAGACAGGCGGTTATGTTAAGAGTGTCGCCTATCGCACACTTCAAACGTGTTGCTCTGGGTTCGTAAATACTTTTTTTTACGAAACTGTTCCACATGTTCTCGTTGTGCTAATGTAAGAAAAGTAAACACACTTCTGGCGACGGAATATCATAGTTTAGAGATTGTGCTCACTAAAATCACCGGTTCTAAGCCTCCCACATAGCTCAAATAGCCCTTTTCAAACTGCCTTACTGGAAAATGTACCACCCGGATGTATATGACACTCCGATATAAGCGTGCATTGAACTTCGCTACAGACGTTCCTCCAATATAGTTACATTGCAGCCACTTTAAGTGCCTTAGTAGAAATGTATTGGCGGGAATCCTGCCGTCTACTTCAGCGCTTCATTCATTGCGGTCATGCGCAGTTTGATGCACGCTTCATGGTCACCCTTATAGTTTCGTCACTTCTGAGGCTTTAAGGCGCAGGTAGGCAGCGCTCTTAAGAGGTATGTAAAGTTACGATGTCGACCGGACGACTGGAATACTCATTGTAAACTACTCATCATATTTCGATGAGATTTTTTTGCCGAGTAAATATTTTATCACCATACGTTTATTTATATAGCACTATGCGGTGTTTTGCTTTACTTTCGAGTTAAAAATTAAAAACTGTTTTTAGAAAAATATGACCATGAAAATAAAAACTTACAAAAATTGAAAACTGTAATTTTTATACTTTTTAATATGACAATATCAACACCAATATAATAACATTTTAAATATACTTGCGTTCTGATTTGAAAACAATTTTACATTCCGAAAATCTCTGCGCGAGAGATTTACGGATGATAAAACTATTGACATGTGTATGTTGTGAGGTGCCTGTCCTAGCAGAGCTAAAATATTGATGGTTGTTATGTTAAATTTCGTTTGTAATTTTAGCACTTTAGGATTTTCATTCCTGCAATGCCACATTAGAAGGTATGTAAATTTTCAAAATCATGCAGTTATATAAGGACAAATCTTTGTTGCATTAATGATAAATAATAAATACAATTTAAATTAGTTTCGTGTTTGACTGGCAACAAAATTGTAATTCGTAAAATAAAGTAAGTGGCAGGAGAGTTCATATCTAAGCAAAACAACCTTGCAAATTTACAGATTTTTTTGTGTAATTTATAATTAATACTCCCGTACCAAGCGCACATTTCAAGACTGCGTTAATGCTGCAAAATATTGTCTGACGATATAAACGTCATTGCATCACACCTAATAACTGGATGAGGAATGGCATTACTTAAATGAAATTGTGTTACCTGAATGAGAATTGCGTTACCTGAATGATAATTTCATTACATGAATGATAATTGACCAACCTGAGTAACAAATGACATTACAGTAACGACTAATGAAATTAACTGAAAGAAAAAAGTACTGTGCATTTTTAAATTTTCATGCTATTGCTTGTGTTGGTCTTAATTTTTCTTTGTTTGTGTATGGACTTTATCAAATTTTCTTCACGCATCCTTTTACAGTATTCTGTCTTTTCAATTTTGGTTATTTTTCAGACTGTTTTCTCTGCTTTACTTGTTCTCAAATTTTGTATTTACCTATGTGTATCTGTTAAGGGCGCGGTCTACCGCAATTATCATCATAATTATTTAATTTTTTATTTGTACTACATATGTTTTTTCTTATTTTAGACACAAAATGTGACTATACTTGGCTCTTATGAAATTTTTGTATCTCTCATAGTTTTCGCTTAATGGCTTGTTAAAGTCATGTTTTGCATGTTTCCGTTTTAACGACCACACTAAAACCAACTTATATACCAAACTGAAAAAAATTACATTGGGTGAAGACATTGCAGGCTACAATGACATGCTCATAAAATTAAAGAATAAAAATTATATGTATTTTTAAAAAAAAAATTATTGCATTTTTTAAA
The DNA here is from genome assembly GCA_003012365.1 of Medauroidea extradentata. Lineage (NCBI taxonomy): Eukaryota > Metazoa > Arthropoda > Insecta > Phasmatodea > Phasmatidae > Medauroidea > Medauroidea extradentata. Next base: position 67,693 of record PNEQ01130858.1, on the reverse strand, counting down.
TTTTTATTTTCAGTTTCAGCATTTTTTAAAAATTCAAATAATATTTATTCTTTAATTTTATGAGCATGTCATTGCAGCCTGTAATCTCTTCACCCACTGTAATTTTTTTCAGTTTGGTATATAAGTTGGTTTTAGTGTAGTCGTTAAAACGGAAACATGCAAAATATGACTTAAACAAGCCATTACGCGAAAACTATGAGATATAAAAAAGTTTCATAAGAGCCAAATTTAGTTGCATTTTGTGCCTAAAATAAGAAAAAAATATCTGGTATCAATAAAAAATAAAAAAAATGGCGATGAAAATTGCTGTATACCGCGCCCTTAAACGTCTCTATTGTTTCTGGCTTAGAGTAATACAGCAAGATTTATTCTCTTCTGATTTGGAATCAACACATTTCTCAAGGTTTCGTTGAGAATATTTTTCTTCAATTGTTTTAGAATAACCTGTTATCACCTGTACTTTCCACTGCTGCTCACTTACAATAAATGAAGATATTTAGGTGGTTCTTAATTAATTCATTACTAGCTGTTGCCCGCGACTTCGTTTGCGTGGTTTATTATTTTTAATAATTTGTTTGGTAACCTTGGAAACTATCTTCACCTCTTTTCCTTATCTTCGAAAATCCTAAATACTGCATAAAGATGGTATAGTGACATTAGTAACCACTTTATAAACATTAAAAAATAAATTTTTCACGAATTTTGGGACCCCCATTTGTTTCCACTGAGATTCCCTAGCCTGTTTCCTGGCAGCGGTTTCAGTAGATGGTAGAAAGAGAAGGTGGGAATCTCGTTAACCCATTCATGCACTACACTAGTTAGAACTTTCCCGCGTCTTCCTGTACGTGGTTTCCAATTTCGTATTAATTTTTGGATATCTCGGTAACCGACCCTGTCTCTAATTTTTATAAATCCTCAGTGGTGGTTTTACTACACTGTAAATAGGAAATAATGGGAATCTTGTTAACCTATTCATGCGTGTCACATATTGAGTTTATTTATTTATTTTTGTGTTCCGTATTGTTTTCCTCAATTCCTTTTCTGTCAGTAACCTTCGCGGGTACACGCACTACACCTCACCAAAGTTACATAGTAATCGGTTAAATTGTATACGAACACATATAGGCCTATTACTTACAAACATGCATACATTCGTGTTTGTATTTAGTATTAAACATAATTGCATGTAAGCCCACAAGATCTCTGAAATCGTTTGTGCGAAAATTGCTCAAATACTTGCCCCTACCCACACAACTACAATTATAATTTAAAATGTAAATTTCACGTAAATATAAGTGTTCATCTGCACTTCCGGTGGAATCAGGCAATGGATAGTTTCTATCTCGGAGAAAATTCTCCTTACATTTGAAGACAGCATAAAACTATGCAGGCCTAGGATTATTTACAATTTAATTACTGTGGGTGTGTGCAGTTGCCAACAATTTTGCCATAAAACTCTCATTTTGGTACGTACCGGCATTTCCTCTAATATATATGAATAAAATGCTGGAGACAAGTTTCAACCAGTGTCGTGAATAATTCCCTTATGATTTAATTGCGGATTGAGTATTCCAATCGTCCGCGCGACGTCGTACCTTCTCACACCTCTTAACTTGTACTTCAGATGTAGTCGCCACAATTACATTATATATTGTAACGTCTCATTATTTCAAGTGCATAAGCGCAGATTAAGTTTAACTTGTATTTTTAATAGAACTTATTGTCCATACATAATACATTATTTCAATTGTCTGTATGAATTTGTAGGTTCATGCATCTTGAATACATTTATTAGATATTGGGTGTAATTCAGTATACCTTAATATTATAATACTTAGCATGGAAATTTAAGTATTTTCAGTTTATTGGGCTCATTTTCTTTCACACAGATGTCTCTAATTAACGTGCAGAACTTAAAATTGTAATCCAAACCTATCATAAAAATGTAAGGCTGGGCAGGTGACCAAATTTATCCATGCTGAAACGACGTGTCTAAAAATTTTCTAGAGAATATCGACAAGTTTATTTCGAGAGAAAATGTGAACCGTTTTGTAATTTTATTTTGATAAATTTGCATAAATAATTAATATAGAACAATGTGTAGTTTAGCGTCTGTTAGGTATAAATTTTTAAGCGTTTTTTTGCTGGTTTTTATGCTGAGCCGGAAACTGTTGTTGATGCACGTTAAGTTAAGAAGTATGAAATATATGTAGCAACTCTGGTCTAATTACCTATTTACAAGCTTATATTAAACGCTTAACTAACCCTTTAGTTAGAAAATTAATTAATATTAAAAATTAATGTAATTAAAACAATTTGTAAAGTGAGATACGGTGGCGAGCTGGATATGTGCGAGTTTGGCTTACATATAAGTTTAATTTTTTTGGTCTATTAATAACAATTTGATACTCTCGGCAATTATTGGGATTGATTAAATTAATTATGTAGGCCTATGTATATGTACTTATGCCATTTTTGCACTCGGAAAATTTAAGTTTTATTTAAGTTATTTGTACGCAAAGAATTAATTTTATAATCTGTTAACCAAATTTTGGAATAATTATATTTCTTAGTAATTTAAAAATAGTGTGTGTGTTGTATATGTGTACCAAGTTTGGGTAAATTCTGAACAATACTTATGTTATGGTAAGCTAACAGTATAAAAATGGCCGCCATTTTGAATATATGAAAACAAAATGAATTAAATATACAAAAGTAAAGTCAGCTTTGTATTTAGTATATGTGTATCAAGTTTGGAGAAATTCTGAAAATTATTCCCTAAGATATGTGATACTATGCTAAATATATAAACGTGGCCACCATTTTGAAAACATACACTCAGTTTGAATGAAATATACAAGTCAACTTTGTATGTATGTAGTAGTAGTGTACCATGTTTGATGAAATTCTAAAGTACAGTTGCTTAGATATCTAGTTTGACGAAAAATTTTATAATGGCCGCCATTTTGAAAATGTGAACATTGCGTAAAGAAAATATAAAAAGGTCAAGTTACATTACAAAGAACTATATGTGTACAAAGTATAAAGAAATTCGGCAAACTGGTTCAAAAAATTTTAGGGGGGTACACACATGGACACACACACACACACACACAGAAAGATGATCTCATAAACCTACTTTTTCCTTCGGAAAGTAGGCTGAAAACTGAAATTGGTATTGCGGGAAGAGTGAATTGCGACCCAAAAATGTAAGAGGAATCATGATAGCCGGGGATATGAAGATTAAAATCAGTGATGCCGATACCTATTTCAAAATAAAAGTAAACCTATCGGGAACGACGACAATTCATCCAGGTAACTCCGCTCATCAACTCACCAATATTTCCAGGCCAGCTAATAAGTTGTAAAATACTCCAGTTCTAACAGTGTTCATCTTAGGCTAATCATGTTATGATGTGCTACCGAGTATGTCCTTGTTCCGCTGGAAAATAACTATACAACTGTAATGCATATTATATAACAAGTCCAATGATTTATGTTATGAATCAGACTAAAATTTATTTTTCAAATAAGACACGCTTCTATTATGTGAAATTATATTAATTTCAAGGTTAACTTGTTTTTTTTAATATTTTGAATATTAATTACAGTTTGTATAGACTAATTTGATTTCTGTTCTTCCTTCTTTCTATTTGACCCAGTAAGACATCGTATATGCCTAATAAATTGGGTGTCCATGAATCCGTAGGTCCGAAAAACCTTAATTTTTAGTTATTAATGAAAGTATAGTTCAATGTGTTACAATGTTACCGGTAGTAAAACCGACGTCGGATAATTAAATGATGTTATGGTTACAAGTATGCTGATGCCGTCATTGTATGTTGTATGGAAGATGTGAGAGTATTTGATAGGTGCAACAATGCATGATACGACGTGTGCATGTGTGTGTAGAAGCAAGAGGATGTCATTTCCAATATTTACCTCGAGTTTATGACAGTTTCACCGATGCTAATATCACATTGAAAGAAAAAAAATTGTAGAGAGTCTTCTATGAAAAATTATTTTGTAATAAACAAAAAACTAATTTTTGGTGACCACAATATTTTATTTGTGACAGCAAAACGGTTTTGTAGTTACCACAAAATAAATTTGGCAGGGTGAACACCCACAAAATATTTCTTTCTGTGCAGAACCCAGAGTAAATGGTCGAAATAACATCCTTTTGCTTAACCATCTGTAATGTGATGAATATATAGGATGTTTCCTGGTTCGACCGGTACATACTTCGGAGGCGAATTCCTCATTGGCTATGCAGCTCCATTAACAACTGAAAGAACACACACGTGGCCTTGCAGAGTATCTTTATTAAATGTGACTACAAGAATGTGCAGTGTCTGCTCAAAATGTGCACCGTTCACACGAATGCAGGCTGTGACTCGTTGCATCATGGAGCGTTGCCACTGCACACGAGGTAACCGCGTGCAACTTATCGCCTGCTGGAACTGTGCCTAGTCGAGGATAGCCGTATATCCCACAATTCAGGTGTCTCCTCACGAAGAAGTATACGAGGAGAACTTGTGAACTGCCTGTGCCCATACATTTCCTGTCGTCACAGCAATGTACGGGTTTCTCCACTACGTCTGTCTGTCTTCTCTGCTCGTTTATCACAGTTAGTACTCGTTAATGGAGCTGCGTGGCGCATTGTTTGTGATGTATTTTTATTCCCAGTGAACTGAGGAACGAAATATGTGGGTGGAACCGTGGAACATTGCAGAACACTGCCAAAACTAGGAACTGTTGTCGTTAATTCATTGGCTAGTAAACTATGAGCCAGTAAGCGACTGTCTCACACATCCATGCATGAACATAGCATTACTAAAGACTGCTACTGTGCAGTGATACGATGTGAGGACTAACATACAATATTTTGCAGGCTACGAACAGAAGGTGTTGGTGACTATACCTCGCTTCAGACCAGGCATACCTGCAACTCTCGCTACACTCGCCACTACATACAGCAGCATTGACGAGCCTTCCAGCCCGCAGCTTGTACCATTCCCTGACTGGACTTGGCACCGCCAGGGCAGCTGTGACGGCATCACATCTGTCTTCCGAGTCCAGGTGAGCGTCTGTCGTTTTATTACACAAGTGTAAGCTCAGTAACACTCACAGAACCATTCACGCTTACATATGAGGAGTGTCTGTTCAAAAGGTGATATTTTCTCCTTTGAAAAGTTGTGGGAAAACATGTACATTCACCCCCTATTGAACAGGATCGTCAAGTATGGGGTGTGTTTCACCAAGGAAATACATTGTTTTGCTCCGGAATGCACAAGGAATTCGATAGTATTCAAGTACAGGACTATATCATGGTCAGATTCCATGTTTTGTTGGCAAGTGGAAGTAGCACCTTTTGAACAGACATTCCTCATATCTAACTTATTTGCTCCACTGAGCTTCAAAGCTTACATTTGCAGGTAGAAAATTAGGAAACAGGTGATTTGCGGTCCTTTTAAGGAAGGGATACATTTGTGCAGCATCTTAAAACTCATAGCGGCGTGGGACTCGTCAAGTATGTCCACTAGACAACCACTTTGATGTGTCTATTCATGTACGAAACAATACGCGCATCTCCAGCGGTCCAACCCTCGCTGTTTTGCCTTCTATATATCTCTCTATTGTGTGAAAATATACAGTAATTTTACATACACGTAATGATTCTTAATTCGACCGACACATTTTGTGAGGTGATTCGTGACAACAAACTATGACGAAAATATAGACATTCATAAAATAGAGACATTCAATTATCACACATTCACTGAGAAACGCTTGGAAAATTATATCAACGATTAAAATCAAATATCATAAATAAAAATACGAACAGAACTTTGTAAATTATAAAAGTTTATTTGATGTACTGGTCTTAAAAAACAGCCAATGGTACGGTAGTATAAGGTATCAGTTTGTTCAGGGACAAAGAAAAATTTTTGATCAAAAAATGATATTTTCAAAAATTGTAAAAATAGTTTGAAAATTCATTATTTCATGAAAACATAAAAATAAAAATAAAACGAAAAAAATTGTGAATTTTATGCTTAAAATTATGGATTTTCATGAAAACTGTAAAATATAAAATAACATTTTAAACAAAAACTAATATACTTTAACATATAATGACTATTTTAAATCATGAAAAAATAAAAAACAATTCATAAATTGTTTGAAAATCAACGTATAGAAAAAAAGATTTTTTTTTATTTTTCATAAAAAATTTTAAAATGTTAAATGAGAAAAATTTTATATTAGTTACAAACAAAATACATTTAAAAAGTTGATTAACAATGATGACAATAACAATAAAACTATTGACAGCAACATAAGACATAAATGAAAACATCCTAATGCATCAAATTGGTATATGACATGGGATGAATTTAAATTTAACGAAGATATTTTAAGAAGTGAAATAGAAAACTGCAAGAGAAGCAATTTAAATGTGAAAAATCTAAAAATTATTATGAACCATCACATGAAGAAAATTTTAATTTAAAAAGAACATAAAAAAATTTAAAATGTTAAATGAGAAAAATTTTATATTTGTTACAAACAAACTACATTAAAAAAGTCTTTAAAAAGTAGGTTACATAAAGGACTTTCCCCACTAGCTAAAAATAATGAAAAAATAATTAAAAACTAAACACGAAAAGGTTATAGTAAATTGTTAAATTTGGGGAATTACTTATATGACAAATCAAACAAAAAAAAAACGAAAGAGGCAAACATCATAGAAATGGCTAGTAATCTTTTTAAAAAATTGATACGATGAATTATAATTATGAAATATTCAACCAAGGAACTGTAATTGAAGACAGATTGAAAACGTGTGGTATTAATAGTATAATTGATAAAATAGAACTAAAAATATTTCTTAGTTTTTTTTTTTCGAACAAAAGATACGATTTGGAAATAATAATGAATTTAAGAATACGTATTTTAAAACTAAACATGAAATTATTTTAAATACAACAGACTGAGGTTAATATTATGAAGGTTGTATTTAAAGTATGTAAGCTGATTTAGGAAAACTTAGGGAAAAGGAGCTTAATGGAAGATAAATGAAATATTTGAGTTAGAATTAAGAATAAGTGTAATAATCCACTAAGAGGATTTCCTTATGTTGATCTTCCAACAAATATTAAACAAAAAAAGCAGTTATAAATGTTCAAATTAATGGTCAAAAAATTGTCGTATGGTCAACTTTACCATCGCTTTGTACTGCAAAAATTCACCTTGAGAGAATTTGACGTTACCGAAAATATGAACAGGAATTTAATTATATACTTAATGGTTTAGAATTTTCAATAAATTTAGGTAAAATTCAACTATTTGAATAAATATATAATATTCCGATTATTGTTTACACATATAATTATATTTAATATATTTATCAACTAAAATTAACTAAAAACTTATAAACATATTAATATTTTTAATAAATAATGAAAATATTAATTGTTTTTGTTCGATAAAATGTCTTTCTCGACTTGTATCGCAAATATCAATGAATACTAATAAAAAAGTAATTTCTAATAGATGTTACAATATTTTTATTCTAAATATCAATTAAGTAACCATGAAAAATATTGTAAAAATTATGAACCTGGTAGAGCAGATCTACCAAATTAATGAAATTATATATTTAAATTTAAGAATTATTACCGTTCATTAAAATTTCCGTTTGTTATAAACGCTGATTTCGATTGTGTGTGTTTTTATATATATTTATTTATTTATGTATACAAATTTTTTGAAATTTTATTTTATAACTCAGTATTTTTTATTACATACAAAAAAATTATTTTCGGTTTTATATTTGTCAAATCATAGCTTACAACACTGTTATACTCTGTGAATTTTTTTCAGTTTGGTATGTTGGTTGTTTTTAGTGGCGTACATAAAACAGTAAAGTGCAAATTTAGACGTTTACGACTCATTACGCAAAAATTATGAGAGATATACAAGTTTCCTAATAGTTAGATTTAATAACAATTTATGTCTAAAATATGAAAAAAATAAATGGTATAAATATAAAAATTAAAAATAAGACATTGAAAACTGAGGTGTAACCGCGCCCTTAAGTTTAAAAAAAGGGACCAAGTTGTACCAATATTTCGAAACCAAATTTATTGTTTAATATGGACAAATATAACAAGTAAAGGTAATAATTTGTATAGATATTTCAAATATACTGTAATGGTTATCATAAAAATATAATTAGTTAATTATTTTAAATAAGAACTTACTTAAATTTCAGTTAATGAAATTGATAAAAATTTTGTTAAGATACGAAGAATAAACTATTTTTAATAAACAAAATATTGAATTGAAATGACGAATAAATTAAAAACAAATTTATAAAATAAATGATAGTTACGAAATATATGAAACCTTGGAAAAGATAATAGGTTAAACTTTTCTTTTTGATTTAATGAATTATTCTTCATTGTTTTCTTTTAATAATTTAAATATTATTTTGCACCTAAAATTTTGTTTAAAACATGTACAAAATCAGGAAAATATGACTCGTAAAGTTCATGATTTACTTTAAGTTTTACTTGGGGAAGTAACTGAAAACATATATATATATATATATATATATCACTAGATTATTAAAATCATTTTCAATTTTATTTTACACAGTATACGTCTGTATAAAATACTTAATAATAACGAATTAATTACCCAGTATTGTAAGCGAATAATCTAGATTTAATTGATTCTAATCTTGTTTTACGTATTATAGAAATATAATTTTTAAGCTCTAAATCATATATAAATAATGTACTTTTTTTTTTGTATTCTATCACAATATAACTAACAAAATTTTTTCAATTTAATTTATTTTCTAAGTCTTGTTTTTGTTTTTGAAGAGAAGGTTTAATTTGATAATTGTTTGTTTATATCTTTATTTTATCTTATGCTGTACATTTAACATAATCAAGTAATGTTTTTCCTAAAGTAATATAATATTTTGTTGTTTGTTTACTTTTTTACTATTCATTAACGTAATTTAATTTGAGAAATCGATTATACAACATATTTTAAATAAATCTTTTGAAATAATTTCCATATAACAAATATAGGTCTAGTAGCAGTGAAAACATCACTAAATAAATTGTACTTGTGGATAAAGAAACAAAATTGAATTGTAAAAGTTACTGTTTATTTAGCTGGTAAAGTGTGTGATGCAATAGATATGCTGATAGAAATTTAGCTTCCACAAATTAACTCTAAAATTAACTTGATGTTAAGGTGTGCAAATGAAATCAAAACAATATTGTGTAACCTAGTGTCATGAAAATTGGGTGAGTGTTTTGACTATAAGACCGTGCCAAAAAACCGATAGGTGAGGAATACAACATTGCAGCTCATACGATATTTATCATAGATTTCCTAATAACATCTTGCAAATACCAATGACGGACTCTTCATATCTTCAGGATTCTACTATGGGTTTTGTTGTACTAAAGACTAAATACTCGATATCGGTGAGCAGAATTTTAACCTGAGTTGCTGGGGTGTACATCTCTTTGAAGTCTGTGCAGTTGACCGTACCGGTAGTTTTCTTGCTAGCAAGCATCTCCCGACGTGGGTAATGGGATCTGGAATATGCCTAGGAACAGCATAGCAAGAGTAGCCCTCACTAGGATATAGAACCAGGCTGGACGACGACCTCCGCTCCAGACGTCTCCGCAAACCTCTCGAGACGACAATCCCGATCTGGGTATCGAATCCTCTTCCCCGAGCGTCGTGGAATCCAATCTCTCGAAAGAATATCCTTATATCATAAATAATGTGATATCTCCTTCCTTGAGGCTTCCGAATACCATCGCAGTGAATTTAATAACAGTATTCATCATATTTGGTTGATTAAATTCACATAAAATATCAAATCTCGTCGAAGGTGATACATTTTTCATCCGTTCTTTCCCAATTATTATAAAAATCATTCCTTTCCTCAGTTTACACTACTCTTTCCACCTCGTCATAATCGTCACCTCTCTACAAAATCGTTCCCCCGCCTGTCGATAGCTTGGTCGGAGTAATTAAAAATCCTACACTGAAGAAAGAAAATAAACGTCTAGAAAAAGTTACATTTGTGGAAACTTTTACAAATTTACAATGAACATAAATAAACTGTTTTACCCAAAGACAAATGAAAATAAAATTAAATTATAGCACGGGGTATTAGCTTCCAAATATATTAACATTCTTGCTTCAAGCAGTTAAACCAACAAACCCAACAAACATAAGCAAATTTTACCGACTTTCATAACACAGAGAAACTGTGTTACACCCTTTTCAAGTAAAGTTTCTTGATAATTTTTTAAAATATTTTCTATTAATGGGGAACGCCTACATGTATTCAACTTTTTTTCATGACTTATTATATATATTGTTTATGTTTAATTTGACTTTTTACGTTTAACTTTTACGTTATTTTTATGTTTTTTTTAATATTAAAATTACTTTCTTCATGAAGGCTTGTAATAATATTTCCACATTTAATTTGCTTCTCCCGCAGTTTTCATTTCCCTTTTTAAAATATATCTTCTTTAAATTTAAATTCATTTTATACATTAGGCATATTCCGATATGATGCACTAGGTTGTTCTCTATATATCGTATGTTGATTCAACTGTTTAATTGTTGGTGTTATCATTGTTAAATTTGTCACCATTCAGTATTTGATATAACTGTTAATTTTGAGACTATTTTTCGTATGTTTTGATTTTTTTTGTAAAGTCATTGCTTTTGAACTTACTTATTTTTATTTATAATTGTATTTAATTTTTGTATATTTGTTGTAAGAAAATCAATAATTTTAGGGAGAAATTCAATTTTTTTAATTTTCGTTAAAACAAAATTTTCGAGGAATTGCAATTTTTTAAATGTAATTTTTGCGTTAAAATGTGTTTGTCCCTGAAGCGCCTGCTTCTTACGGTACTAATGTTCAGAGATCGCGTACACATTTGCTTACAGAGGCTACCTGGGATGTCGGCGCACAACTGGAAATGTCGTATAAAATATTTTCAAATTCTATCCAACATACTTGGTTTGTTTTGAATTAATTTTATTTATTTAATTAATTAAATATGGTTTTATGTAACATAGTTCAGCCAGTTGAATGAGATGTGATAGTGATCACCGTAGAAAACCTTCGAACTAAGCAGCAGGCACTCATAGTTATCACCTATAGTTCTTGTAATCGTTCCACAGGGATTTCATTCGTGAGACACTTTAAATCACCAAATCAAGTTAAATAAATAATCTTTGTTCAGGACATACCAAGTATGTTGAGTATAATCTGGTAATACTTTATATGACATTGCCAGTTGTGCGCCAACATTCCAGGCCACCTCTTTAAACAACTGTGGAACACGATCTCTGAACATTAATATCGTACCTATGAACACTACTTGTAATATACTTTTGTATTTACAATGTTCTGTTCTCTTCATTATTATTAGTAAATTATTATTATTATTGATTGTATGTTAGAGTTGTCGCTCGGTGAATGTGTGATAGTTGATACTACATGCAAAGTCTAAATGCATCTGAACGAAAATATAGAGTACTGCGCCTGTGTGGCAGACAAAACGTATATTAACGTTACACAGGTTGCATAGCAACAGGCGATATTAACGAACGTTTAAAAAAAATTACACCATTAATTTCAACGAGTACTAATGCATGTCACGCAAAAGCGAACATTTTTCTGTCAAGCTTTTCTTTCTTCATCAATTAAAAAATGTAAATTAAAACGATCTACTATCGCTTTTTGTACAGTTACAATTATTTGTCCACAGATGTTATTAATGTTGATGGATAATTACACAAAATGTAAGCAAATGCTGTTTACAGCTTCGTCTACATAAACTTTATACGAAAAAGTACTGCTATTTTCTTATTTACGTACAGTCACAAAAGCTTTATCAAGCCTTTTACTTTAAGGATGATTACCGCCCTTAATAATATGGCCATATGTAGTCGTATGTTTTCGTCATATATTGTCTTCAGGAATCACCTCACTACAGCTGTCTATCTAAATAAGAATCATTATGTTTTTAACGTATTGTCATTAATACAAACAATAAACAAATAATTTCAAACACATTTGACCTCACTCTGCCTGGCCTTGCCTCTGTAAGGACATGTGTTTTAATAAACAACACACGAGGTGCGAGAACAGTTTGACGGGAACTAGCAGTGACGTATGTTCAGTGCGAGCTCCTGTACTTTCACTGCATGTGCGCACTTGGTTTGTACGTCGTGCAGCTTTTAGTACGAACACAGCGCCAAATAACGCAGCATTAGCTTCACGTGCCTAATATACACATATTCAAGAACACTGTTAACTTGGTCCACTGAAATAATAATATTAGCGGTAAACTCCGGGGTCAGGTTATCCAACTAAAGAAGTTATCATACTGATGTATGAACCAGACTTTTCTGACTTGAACACACTAGCAGCTTGTAAAACGCCAACCAAGTAAATATTGAAAACTGACAAAGTATTACTACAGTACACGAAGCAGTAAAGTTCTGATTACGTCTCATTCGTATTATTGTACGTAGGCTACATGAACCAGACTTTTGCTAGTTTTGTCATATCTAAAATATATGTGTGACAAAAAAATTAAGAAATTAAAAATTTTGGAAAAAATAATACCTTTGTTAAAGAATTTTAAAGATGAAAACCACATTTCAAAGATACTGAAAAAATAATAACTTACGAATGTTAACGAAAACAATTTTATTTTACATTTAATGCAATGATTTTCTGAATGGAAATTTAACCAGGAAGTTTCCTCACACTTAAACAAAATTTGGGGTAAAAATAACTCGCTTGCTCTGGCACGCTGTATCATTAGGCTACTATAAACATGATGTTGTCCCAGGAAGCATACTGTCCACTGTTTCATGGAACAGCTGAAGTTGTACAGCCTGTACCGGCATGTGTTGCATTTGTTTGGGTCATTACCAGGTTTGCCAACCCTATACCACGCGCGGTAGTTTTATTTACTGAAGACTGTTTTGACTGAAAGCTTAAATATTATTGTCAGTTACAAATATATGCATGTGTTACAAAACTGTTGTTAATAATGATACAAAGAGTTGGTCATGGATATATAGTTATCTATGGAGAAATTCTTCTGAATTAGTTTTTAATATGTTTCCAAACATCCACGGATGTTTTAAAAGCAATGGCTGTGTATTCAACGAGCTTAAAGGAAATAATAAACTCGTCCGTCCCACCAACCAAAATGTATGGTTTTATGAGATCTTATTTAGAAATAATAACTCTAACTCTGTATAGTACAGAATGTTTATTTTTAAACGAGCTTTAAAAAATTAAGTATAATACTGACTTCAATGAAATACAAAATTTAACTTTCATATTTAAAATATAAATAATCAATATTGTTATACTTTGACAAATTATTCAACAAATTATGTAACAATGACAGACTAGTTTAATTCATTAAGTCAAGTATGACATGTGCAATGTATGTAATAGCGATAATGACAGCCAATATGTTATGCTGCAGGTTGACCCGTGCGGGAGGCTATGGGTGATCGACAGTGGCGTAGTGGACGTCATGACAGAATTCAAGCGCATCTGTCAGCCTCAGGTGCTGATATTCGACATGCGAAGCAGCAAGCTAGTGAAGCGATACCGCATACCCAAGTCCGACCTGGAGGATGAGTCACTGCTCATCAACATAGCGGCCGACGTGCGTGACCTTGACGGCAAGTGTCGCAACGCCTTCGCCTATATCGCCGACGTGACAGAGTACGGCCTGATAGTGTACGACGCCAACAAGGGCAGGTCATGGCGTATCACCAGCAATCTCTTCTATCCCTACCCATCAGCCGGCTACTTCACCATCTCTGAGGAGTCCTTCGACCTGATGGACGGGCTCTTCGGGCTGGCCCTCAGCCCTATAGTCGACGGCGACCGTACACTCTACTTCCACAGCCTGGCCAGTTTCCGCGAGTCGTGGGTGCAGACGTCGGTGCTGAGGAACGAGACGCTCTTCCAGTACGGCATCAACACCGCAGCTAGAATGTTCCGCGAGTCTGAGGAGGAGCGACCCTCCCAGACTGCCGCCACTGCTATGGACGAGAACGCCGTGTTGTTCTTCAATCTTCTGTCCAGCAACACGCTCAACTGCTGGAATTCCCGCATGCCCTACTCCAGCCGCAACTTCGTGGAGTTGGCACGAGACGACGACGCTCTGCAGTTCGTGAGCGGCATGAAGGTCGTGAGAGACAGGCAGGGTCGCGAGATGCTGTGGGCCATCTCCTGTCGCTTCCAGAAGGTCATGACAGGAACCTTCGACCCTGAAGAGGTCAACTTCCGCGTGTTGACGGCGCCGGTGGAGGAGCTGGTGAGAGGTACCTCGTGTGGTCGTGGCAAGTCTTCAGCTGACAGTCCTGCGAGTGGATACTTGTCCATCTCGTTCCCCAAGTGACTAGAGGAGCTGGGCGGGGGCCACTTTGACACATACTCGGCGCGCTCAGGAGACAACTCGTACTTCTCCAGTGGCAGTAACAAGACATCTGCCTGGTGGTTCCTGCGAACACCCATAAGCTCCATCAAGGTGGATGTACTGTGAGCCGCATCTAGCTGTGTCACAAGTGTCTGCTGTCTGGCATCTAGTACTGGCCCTTCGTGTGCTTGGTCATAGTAGTACTTGACACTAACTCGACCTATTATATCAATTGCATTGATGATGCATTGCCCTTCTTGAATCTTACTAAGCTGTCTAACTAAACATTCTTCCTAAAAGTACAGTTACAGTAAGAAATTCACCTTAAAAATATGTTAAATTATTAAAAATCATTAATCATAATTCAATTCACGTTTTCTACTTTTAAGTCATAACTTTTACAAATACCTAATATTTTTTATTTAGTTTCTCATATACGTTCTATAACTAGTAGACTAACTAATATACACTCAATAAACTTTGCATTCTTAGATGACATGTGTACAAATATAAATTTATTTGTTTTAAGTGTAAAAAGCTGTAATTTTTACCTTAAGTCCAATTATAAATTTCACAATGTTTCACTAACTAGACAATCAATACTGAACTTGAAATATATATTGTCCTGCGTAGCTTAAAATATAGGTATTGAACTCTGTGTAATATATATATATATATATATATATATATATATATATATATATATATAGTAGATACATAAACACACACATATTAATATATATTTATATAATATTAATTTGTTGTGTTCTTCAAGAACAAAATCATAAGTATTTAGTTTTTTTTATGACCTATGCAAGTAAGACAAACATTATTAAACATTTAGTAAATGATTCAAATAACTTATAAATGAACTACATGAATAAGCACACGTCATTATCTAATACGGCGATAGTTGCCAATAAATACTATTTGAAATTTTCCCATAGAAACATAAGTTCGTCCCAGATTTACTTAGTGACAAAGTTGACTGTTGGTTTATTTTCGAGACCGTTGAGTGCCTTTACGATGTATGTATATGTGTGTGGGGTTGTATGTGTCAGCCAGTGACGAACCAGAGCTTGCAGCGCGAACCAATCCTGTGCAGTGTATCTAAAGAAGCAACGTGTTGGCCAAAGCAGCCGCAAATAAGCTGTAAAATATGTCGTGAATATGCACAAGTCTCCGTAGGTTAGCCCGGGCAGTTTAAAAGTTTCAAGAGGATTACAATAGTACCAATACGCCGCTAGAAAACGTCCTTGTAAACCTAAAATAAATGAAGAAACTCTGTGGCATACTCGAGTGCAATAAATCGTACAATGGTAGCGAGATTATGTAAACACATTTGTGCGTAGCTTATATACTTATGTTGAAATCTTTGTCAATAATTTAATAGGTAACTTATCTTTATCGTGCCATTCCGCTCACCGATTTTAATGAAGTAGCACTGCGGAAGTCACGCTGAATCTAATACCGAAAACTTTTATAAACATGGAATTTATGTTAGTATAAATATAAATTGTGGTTACAAAACTTAAAAATTAAAATAAATGCCTAAATGTTTTGTGTAGTTTGTTTAGTACTATAAATTAACAATTCTTTGTTGTAAATGTATCGTAGTTTGTAATATATTCACATAAAAGCGATAAGACTGTTAATATATATATAAAACAATACCGTGAACAGTATTTTTACTAATTCTGGCATTTGCTATACAAGCGTATAATAAGCACATCCAGATGATCTACGGCGTAGAATCATGTTTGAACTGCTCGATATTTTAGTCTGCACACACAATATGGAGGTCACAGCAGTATTAGTAAGATAGTTAGATATGTGCGGAGAGCGAGAGGGGACTAACTACGGTGCTATGTTGCCACATTGGCATCATACAACATTTGCCACGAACAGTTTCGTTCCTGATTTAGCCCAGGATTCGCGTCGTGTGCTTAATATGCTGTTGTTTCTGGACAGCCTGTAGAACATATAAAGTTCTCACAATCGGATGACCTTAAATATCACTTATATCAACTAGCCAATATATTCGTATTGTAACAGTCAAATAATTTATAACTAGAGACCTGCAAAATTCACGTTATTTTCTGACAGCTGACTAGACTCCAAGTGACTATAGGCTCGTTCGCCGTCTCCCGCTCACCGATATTGTCGTGACTTGCCGCGGAGAATGCTTACACTGTAGAGGAGCCAATCTATGTAAAGCCATAACACACGTAAAAGACAACACATCAAAGTTCGTGGCCAATTGAATCGTAGATTACGCTCAGTTAGGTATAGGAAAGTGAAGTTTAGTCTGCTACCAAATGATAACGCGAATTTTGCATGTCTCTATGTATCACGTAAAACGTAAGTATTTTCTTCTTCGTCTTAATAAGAGGTTTTACGTATGAATACTGCTTGAAAGATATATAATATTATGTCGCATTTGTCACACGCGATACATACTTCAGTTATTCAAATAAATTTTTATCTTAAATTATTCACTCTAGTTTACACTTATCGTTATTATTTTTTACAACAAAAAATGTTAAATACCCGTGACGTATGCAAGTTCAACCGAATCTCTAATCCTCGCTTGTGTCTTATCTTACAATGTGTCTTATCTTTAAATGTAAATTATTACAAAATATTTATTTATTTTTCTATATATTAATTACAATAGTTAGAAATTGTAGTGTTATGCGTGTTATTTAAAATTTCATTTGATACATTACTTTGTTTTTACTTGTATTATCTGTTAAATAAACTTAAATGATAAATATTAATTTTACATTTTATTATTGAAATTGTTTACAATGATTTACATAAAAATATACATGTATTAAAACAGCAGAGTTTGTACTTTATTTTATGAAATTTCTATCATAACTTATACTTAAAAAAGCGAGAAAATTTCGTTCGTCTTAAATTCATCATACATTTGTGATTAAATATTATTCACATGGCCTATCCAAATAATTTATCTAAACTCAACAAAAAACATTTTTTATAAATGTTTTAGATTTGTGGAGTAAACATTCGTCTCAGTTAAACGAATTGATGTTTTAACACAAATTGGTATGATAATTAGTAAAATTTGCCTATTGTTAAAGTAAATTTACGTTACATAGACGTCAAGTGTTCCGAATTTCACAATCTTCGTTTGGGAGGTGATAGTGGTCACAAAAACAGTGTTTGATTTAATTATTATGAAATTGAGAAACAACTTCAAGCTTTTAAAATTATGTCAATAAGAGTATAATTTGCATTCAAATACGAATAAAATTAATACATTTCGCACTAGCCTAAAGCATTTTTAGTCACATGAAATATTTGTGACCTATAGCTTGCCTAGTAATAATGATGCTAGTCAGATGTAATCTGCACATTTTTTGAAGTTCTCTGGTTGGGATCAGATTTGAGGGCTAATTGAAACTTTTCTATGAGTAAATTAAAATAAAATCCGTAATGTTCTCATTTTAAACACCAATGAAGGCACCGTGTTCGAGTCCCGGTGGGGAAGGATATTGACTTTGATTGAAATCGTGCTAAACGATACTGTTGGTTCGCAGATTCCCGTTTCCCCCACCGCATCATTCTGGCACTGATGCATTCTTACTTTATATCACTTCTCATGAGAAGTGAAAACTTCGCTGTTAGTGCTGACCAACACGTCTTCAATCCTCTCATACAAGCAGCGTCTTCCCAGGCCCTTTTTGTTCACAGTTCACAGAACTAACAATGGCCAGACCAAGAGTAGGAAACTGTAAGGAACAATGTGCCACTGAACTTACTTGCCGAAGTGCATGTGTTTTCCAGTGTAGAGAATAACTGCGCTTTTAGCTAGCTGATGGCAGTCGCTAATATTTGGGAACTGTAGCATGTTTTCCTTTTTTATTTAAGTAATACGTGTTCAGTACATATGTAAAGAAACCAAATACCATTTGCGTATATTTTACTTACCAAACACGCATTCTTATAAAGGCACCAGTACATATAAGATACGACTGGAAGGTTTCATTGTTCAACCTGTGATTGTTTTGTTGTTACATGTTGCGATTTAAAAGACTTCAAAAATCGGAACTGGCCAGATGCAAGAATCGTTCACTTGCTGACTTTATTACAGGGGTGATGAATAAAATATTGATTTCAATATTGTTTGCTGATTTAATTTTTGACATATTTACTGATGAAATTGTCACCACATTTGTAATTCGAGTGCGCTGTGTTTATAAAAATCGGAATTAATTTTCGAACCTGATATTGTTTATAATTTTTCGACAGTATACATTCCACTGAGTAGAAAATCGAGTTATGTTCAACTACTAAGAGAGCAAATATACGAGAGTTAATTTATTTCAACTTCCGATCGGCTTTAATATAAAACGGGAATGAATTAGGAAATTATTTCAAAGTGAAAAGAAACGTACATCTTTACAGTATTTCGCCACATAATCACCGTGCAGATTGAGGCATTTGTCGTACCGATGCACCAGCTTGCCGATACCCTCTGCAAAGAATGATGCATCTGGCATATTCAGCCACGTTTTAAGGCTAAATCTCCCACATGTATAGTGTGAATCTCTGCCGAGTGATGGCAGCACCTTCGGGACCAAAAAGTTCTACATAAATAACTTCCCAACCCTTGGACGGATTTTAAGTCGGTAAACGGCGTTGTACATCGTAATACCGTACTATAGAAGGTAATTAGGTTGCATGTCGTTTAAATTATCCAATACAGTAATTTTTTAAGATATAATTTCAAAAACATATTTACTTTTAAAAGTCGCCTTAGAGCAACATGACGGATTCAGCCCGGTTTACAGAATTCGAATACGTCAAATAGTTTCGACGGAAACAGACAAATAAGATATCCACTATGCTGGGTCAAGTACGACCAAGGCCGGCCGCGGATGAGCCCGCCAGACTCTCATCTATCAGCCGTTCCGCGCCGGCTTCTATATCATCAGTGTCTGCTAGTGTGATCAGTTTGTATTAGGATGTCTGGTGATTTTATACGTTATCCAAGTGTTCAAGACTCCTATAATATTTATGCGAATTACAACTGATGACAGAGCAACTGTAGCACAGTCGGTTGGCACTCTGGTTTTCGGCGTGAAATGTTGTGGTTTTGAGTCCTGGGTAGGCATCTGAGTTATTAGGTTAGTTAGTTTGTAAACAAAATATACGTGTAACCATGTCTAATTACTTGGGCTATCGATTGGACGTAAAATACCAATGAAATAAAAATACAGGATAGTTAACGATTGCTCGGTACCTCAATTGTATTACAGACATAACATTTTGCGGAAAATTTTGTTGTGGTAATACTGACAGACGAGTACAGATGTGCACGCCAGTACGTCAGTGTTCGGGCGGTAAGAAATTACATAGCCACTTCACTATGTTTGCAGCCTGTATGCGTGTTCGGTGTCTGATATGTTCTATTACACTGTCATGCGCGTATTACTTACCTAACTCACTTTGTACAAATGATTCACTCGTGTTTGAAATCTCCGCAAAATCTGTTGACATCTTAGATCTGTTACGTGCGTGCTTGCGGTAGATGTTGGTTCACTATACAAGGTAATATAAATCACATTAAGAGTTTCAACATTTTCTGAAAGCATCCAGCTACAATGGTACGCTTACGAGTTTCTGAAGTGACGAATCTTAAAAATCAATATGTGTATAATATTTCGATCATACGACGCGAAATACGGATTATGTAAATTGATATTTTGTTTGCCAATGAAGATAAGTAAAAAATGTCACAATTAGTGCAAAACAACAATAAAACTTTACTGATAGGACGATAGTACGATTTATCACTTCAAATATACATCATATTATCAATGTCGATATTATTTTTGCTGCTGTCTGTGTGGCAAAAGTGGATGGGAGGAGAAAGCAGTCTTCTGAAACAATGAACCAATCGTTTATCAAATAATGCTGAACATTTGTGTACTATTATGGTAAGAAAACGCAAGAAATACAATCCCAACTGAACTTCGTCTGGGATTGTTTTTTCTTGCGTTTTCTGTGTGTTTTTTGTATTTTGTCACTTTGTCTTTCAGTACAAGTTTGGTCAACAAAACATGAGCAATGGCGTGTGTCCACAAACCAATAAATTCGAAAAAAAAAAAAATTTATTTTAGTTAATTTTTTATGTTATGTGGAACATTCTTACTGCTGCTGCAGCTTGTAAGTGTAACATTCAGGTTTCTCCTGGTACTTAAATTCATTACTTTGTTGTGTGTATAGGGCTCCAACATGTAACTATGGTAAATGTTTAGTTTTGTAAATCTGTTCACTCAAAAAATTTTTCTATAAAAGAAAATTGTTATTTCAACCAGCTGTATAATTAGTATATTTTAGGAATGAGAAATGCTTAAATAACCCCATCTTGCATCTCGGAACCCCAAAATATCCCGAGGGAGGACTCCAGTACCCCCCGCTTTCTTTGGAGTTGGGTGTTCCTTAACAATGAAATATATTTCAGTCCGACTTTTATTAACTACATTCATAAGATGCCACAAAGCGGTGCCTGTAATGACTATAGATAGATATTTTGTATAGTTAGATTTGAAAAAACCCAGTTTGCGTGTCTTCATACCATGCAAAATGCAACTCATACATTGACAAAGTGTATCATTTCTTAAAATAATCAAATTCGGTCACGTAACAATTTTATCTGTAAAATCTGCACCGATTTATAACATTACGCATACACACAAAAGGTAACTAGCATCTGCAAGACAAACATTTATTCCTGCGAGTCAGAAACAAAGTTGAGACGTACGTAATAGCCCGGAGGAGCAGTGACGCTGCTCTGTAGAAACGCATATGGCTTCGTGTTTTCCACTGTTTCCTGAGTTACCACCAGGCGAAGGCTTGGATGATACTTACTAACAACCGTGTCTGAATAACGGTAGCATAGTTGGTTTAGTTGTTGAGTGTTTCTGTCTGTAATTACCACGCTGTCATACAAATGTAACACCCAGCCTTACGTATTTTCAAACAGTACTATATATCATTACATGAGAGAGATGGGAAGGATGCTTTTGACCTTGGAAGCACACCAGAGGCCGACTGTCGCATTAACACTGATATTTACGAGAAGGTAAAAAAGGGGATGGGGAGCGAATCCTGTATCGCGTTACCTAACATGTTAATATCTTATTTTTCTGTTTCTGACAAAAGTATTTGACCTGTTCAAAATTTGTAAATTGCGTTTAATTCGTCTAACTCATGGCCATGTTCCTGTAAGGCAACTTAAAAAAAAACATTGCGTTTTAGACATTATTTTTAAAACATTTCTATATCGGATAATGTTAACGACATGCAAACTAATTACCTACATTAGTATGGTATAACGATGTAAAATGCTGTTTCCTGCATTAAAATCCGTTCATTACTTGCCTAGTTGTTTCTGTAGAAAAATTTGCTCATTTTGGTGCTGCCTCGTGGTGGTGGCATTCAGATTTAAAATGGGGACATTTTGCCTTAACAGTCAGTTCATCGAGGATGTTGAAACGTCGTCCTTCAAACCACGTTTTCAACGTGGGGAAAAGGTGGAAGTCACTCGGTGCCAAATCCGGACTGTAAGGAGGGTTTAATAACTTACGTTTAATAACTTATCAGAACGCCAGCCACGGATTTGTAGTATTTAGATTCGCAGTAAGGTAGGTATGCTTTGGAGTTATTCCTCTCTAACCATTTAGACGAAAATTGTTATTGTTACCAACATTTCCCGCCACCATTATTTAAATGTTCTCACACTCTTACGCGTAAGCATCATTAGCTTGTATTCACTATAATAATCGGCTAAATTGCCACTTATCAGACACGAATACACCACAAAGAACTACGGAGACGAAACCATCAATATTCTATTTACGAACTCTCTTATTACGTGGACTGTGAATTCCAGATTTCATCACTTCATATTATTCAATGAAGTCTGGGATCCACCCCTATTATGTTGCTATATTCGAAAGTTTTAGTTTTTGCTACTTCATATAGTACCACACATTTTGTTTAATATTTAAAAAATATATAATTTCCGTTTCAAAAACTTTTAAATATCACCAAACCAAAATTACACACAACTGTTGAAGATTTCTGCATAACTCCCATACAGAAACAAACAATATACAAATACCCGTAAGCTAGGAAAACATGTCTACATCTGGCAACGCTATTAAGTAGAGACTAGAAGTTTTCGCAAAATTTAATTTCTTCGCCACTTTACTTCACAGCGTATGATCATATCTCAGCTGTACTTTATTGTTATTGGCTGCGTGTGGCTTTCTGCTGAGCATTAATTAAATCGGTCAATTGAGAAACATTAGTCAAGAAAAACAACGTTTTGGGAAAGAATGAATAACATCTTTGACAAATATAAATGTTATAGAGGTAGGGGGAACAACACGGTATACTTACTGCACCCTAAGTGAGCACATTCGTATAATGCCAAAAAATAACAGTTGATTCCACTTTTTGTAAGATAATTTTTATGTTAGTGACTTAAGATGTTTCTCAATTATATGACGTCATAGTTGGGGGGACAAATTGTTAAAGGGAAGGGAAAACTGAATGAACGAAATGTCTTTTTTACTGTTTTATGCAAGTAACAGAACTCGATTTTTTTGATAAAAACCATATGTACAGCACTTTTTATTGCACATCACACAATATGTCAAAACGTTGACTTACGTTCATTCTCAATTCCATGACACAACAGGGCTGGAATAAGGTTCTTATTAAAGTAAATTCCCAATTAATTCAAAGGTAACGATATTAAATGAAATATCAAAGAGTTGTAAGAGTTTATGACAAACATACACTACCAATCACCTTAGGAATATCCTTCTCACAAGTTGGCTTCTAGCATATGACATCATAAAACTGCTTCACTGCCTCCTGATTATGGCGATGCAGTCACATGGATATGCTGTGTTTGAGGGAAGATGAACTTCTTAAGTAGGAAGTGCAAGTAGCTGAAATGTATGATGTAGTAGGCCATCAATAAAATCTTTTGCCACCGCAGTCCCTTTGTGTTCATCAGAGTAAGAAAACTGCATGAACTGCGAAACGTTCAAGGTGGCTTTTCTCGATCTGTCTCTTCCTCTATATTCCAAAGAAAGCATTTTCCGTTCGTACAGCCGTGGCCACCATATCTTGAAACCTAGTACGGTATCTGTTCACACGACACAAGGTTGATCAAAAATATTTCCTGTGTGCTGGATGCTAATATAGGCTCCGCATATTCTTTGAGAGTGAATGTGCGTCACGGGTCTTAATCTTCTCTTCAGCACAGAAAAATCCCGGTCAGAGGGTAGAAAAGAATGGCCCCTTATGGGTAAATAATGATGGAGTGGTTTTGTTCTGCACACTGCACCTGTCGGAAAACACATGAAAATGCTTAACACCTGGCATTAACGAGTTGATGTACTCCAGCACGAAGGACGCTACCTCGTTTGGTCCCTTGAGCCAATTCCGTCGTGGTGAAGATAAAACACTGCAGTGTTATCCCGCAAATTATGTATGCAAAACACGTTCACCGTTAGTTGCCGGAGAAATAACATGTCCTGAACAGGCACGCAAGGGAGTTGCGGAATTTACGTGTATTCTGTACAGATAGCACCAACGTATTCCCTACTTTTTGCCTGTTCACTGATCTGTTTCAATTTGGAATAAAATTTGTTAGCCTGATGTGAGGGTGCTGCCTTTTCTGCTTCAGCAACTCTAGCAGTCTCACTCAGGAATTTACTGTACACATTTGCATACAATTCTTCGTACCTGCAACAGGTGTCAACTTGTGGACGGCCGAAAGAAAGGTGAAAGCGGTCATGGAATATTTTAAAATAAAATTGGTACTTTACGTCACAGTCAGGGTTATCTTGTTTGAGAAGTTTGAACATGATCAGTACGTTTAATTTATTGCTTAGATAGTAGACCTCTTTACCCGAATAGAGGAATACTTTGGAAGGGAAAGATGCAATACGTTTTATGATTTTATCAACAACGGTACAAGGTTTAGCATTCCCTGGTATAATTTTGCCCTCGTGTCTATAGGACTTTCCCTCACATAAAAATGTAATTAATCGTCGTATGCGTTGAGCACCAACACCAAGAATGGACTGAAAATCAGTTTTACATACCTGAATGTTTCCATTGCTAATAGGTAGGCCTACCTCATACACAGTCGAAAATTCCCTGTTTGGCTTTGAAGACTCCTCTTCTGGTTTACGTGGCTTTTTTGCTTCGCCTCTTCTGTACAGATTGAGTATTGTATATAATAGTCTTGTTCGTTTTTCGATTCTTGATTTCTGAAACGTTCAAATATTCCCTGTCGTTCCTGCTCATCTATTTTCGTAAATCACAGACATCTGCAAAAACAGAATGACAGTTTCTTATTTACTATTTGATTGCTAAACTGTGTGTACAAAATACAGAAATACATCGATAAACACATTCGTACAGATCAGAAGAATAAAAAAACTTTTTATATAGTAAGCATTTGGGAGTCACCAACAGAAACAATCTTACCTGAAATTCAGTCTGGGAGTTATGGCTTCCACGCCCGCACCTCGCCAATTTGTATAAGCTTCTCCCTTCACACGAGCTTTTTTTTTTACCACTACACACTTATAATTGTTAGCGTTAGTTACACTTATTTTTTTTTTTGCCGGATGCAATGTTTTCATCAGATACACTCATTTTACCAAAATCCTGTTTTGTACAAACAACATCAATACTAATATTTTGCACAGAAATATACACAGAACATATTGTTTCTCAATGCATGCCTTTATAGCAAAGCTGACTGATAAACAAATGAATGTGTTTGACAATGATACCAACACAACAGTTTGTCGCCACAGTAACAAAACGTTTCTTTGAGATACAACATAAGTCACTGACTTGTGTTGTTTATCCTTGCAACACCTCAGTGGACACTTTCGTTATAGCGGCAAGATGCTTGTTGACTCTTGTGTCACAGTGGAACGTGTATTTCATTCTAGAGAACACATGTTGGAAAATATATCATTTTGTCTAAAAACCTGACTCATGTGGTTTCTCAAATGACAGATTCAATTGACATAACTGTGCCAATCAGAACAGTGTTCATTGTTCTGTCTGTGATTTGCGGATGTAACCCAAGATGCTGGGAGTTATAACAGCCAATCACTGACCACGCAAGGGGCGTACAAATATTTTCGCAAAAACTTCTTGTCCTTACAAGTCAGTCTTAATGATGTTTACCTCTCTCTCTCTTTCTTACGCAGCCATGACAAGTAGTTAACATGGTTACCACGACAACAGTTAACAGCGCTGAAGCACGTAGCCGTTCTCTGGTGGCCGTAGTATTGCTGACCGATGTACCATCAGCCTGCGAGTATTGTACAAGGATCTCCTGTAGGCAATGTACACGAGTCTCGAACAACGTACAGTGGCGCCATGCAGTGTCACACTTCCGCAATACTAAGAATCTACTTGTCGCGACCACCGGTGTACATTTACTACGTGCAGCCAACACACACACTAACCTCGTCTTAAATAAGAAGTCACTACCTAAGTCAAAAATCTTCAACATTTTAACTGTGTATATATCAATTGTTCGGCCCATGATGCTATACAATGCATTTCTTAACTTTAAATATTTTTAATATGATAAAACAGTTTTAACAATGTGCTGCGGACCTATTATGAAAAAGAGAGCAAAATGCTTTTAGCGAGGGATTATCTTTGTCCTATGTTCAAAGTTAGATGGGAGGTTTCAGCGAACGAAGTGAAGACGATAGCGACTTTGTAAACCACCTCGTAAGTCTATATTCAGTATTTCCCATAAGTCCAGTTTTGTAGGAAAAGTCTGGTCTCGTAAGGAATATTAAAATAGGTGAATGTAATGAAATGTTATTGTGAATGAAAAACAACATTACTGCTGCATGTCGCTCCATCACGCCGACCACGTTACATCGTGTACAAAGCAATTTGAACCATCGCATACGCGTGTACAGAGTACATCACGACCATCAATTTGAACATTTTCTCTCGTTATGACACATGGAAGTGAGCACATTGCTGTTGTCTTATGCCAACACACTACATCACTGTTAAACCATTCCATATTTCATCAATTGATATTTACATTATGAGACCGAACTCAAGGGACAATCTGTATGTAACAATGTTGCTAACAACGGTTGTAAATGTTGTTACGAAAGAAGCATAACGAGAACATATTATTTAAAGAAAAAATTTTTAACATATAGTAAAATATATACCGGAAGAACTATTCATCCATTTACATACTCTTAAAGAGGTGTCAGTGTATGCACGTATTTTCAAGGAAGAATGCACTATTGAAGCACTGCCAACATTAATATCGGTTTGTTTCTAACGCTTTACGCAGTAAATAACTTATTACGAGATAAATATGACTTAATACGTGGAAATGTTTATTTCCTTACTTATCATTGTGCTACAGGCCACAGTAATATATTGTCCGCAGCTAGTCCAGGTGAATATACACATCTAGTGCTCAAGAAACACTAATAGTAAACTCGTCTGCATACGAAAACAATTAAGTGAAGTGACTTCACATATTTTACAGTACATTTATGAATTGTCCTACCAATGACGCTACCCGTAAAATTTGTGTATAAATTACTTCATTTAAAAATAATAATCTAACAGTGTACTGTTCACTTTATTGACATAAAAATTAAGTGTTTAATTTCCTCTTTATTTCGTCTGCTGGTAGCTCCATCTATCTCCGGAAACAAACAAAAAACATTATCATGAATTGCACTTGCTCTGCATTTTATACGCAAAGATTGTGGCCTAATTCTTCCAAAAATTCTTTCTCCGAAAAAAAAAAAATGTCTACTATATTGAGTGACACTGTTGTTTACATCTGGATACGTAAGTAGGGCTGCTTCTTAGAACCCTACTGGTGACCATCATTGTATGCTTGCTTGCTCCTTGCTCACAGTTTACATTGTTAAGGTATCCAGGAGGTGAATTGAACAAATTATAGTTTGCAGGAGATCATTAAAACGACATATTTTCGTAGCAGTTATATATTATTTATTCAATGCACATCAGAAAATTTACGTACTAGGCTAAATCATTAAAATAGATTGATTTTTACTAGAAGTGGTAGAATAGAAAATATTTCTGAATATATAAAATTCTTTCTCCGAAAAAAAAAAAAAAATGTCTACTATATTGAGTGACACTGTTGTTTACATCTGGATACGTAAGTAGGGCTGCTTCTTTTTTTTTCTGAAGCTTCGGAAAGAAAACCCGAAATATTGGGGGGGGGGAATAGGGAAAAATTGTTTTTTTTTTTCCTTTGATGTGAAAATGAGAAAAAATTGGATCTTTTTCATAAAGGTGAAAAATTACAGAAAATTGTAAAAAAAAAAAAATGCAACAAAATGATCATGCTGTTCCTGAATTACAAATCTGGTTGATATATGTATTTACATTCAATTCGATCTGCCAATACACATAGTACCCTGCTACCACAATTAAATAACCAGTAAATGTAACGTAAAACTTGGTACAGAAAAATAAACAATACGCACATGAATTAACCAGAAATAGTCGTCATGCTCATTCATACCCAACTTACAATCTCTGTCAGGAAAACAGTTTCAATTACATCAAAAAACCCTTTGTAGTTCGAATTCACAAGTAACACACTAAGATAATTATTAATTACCTTGCTGCTAGCATCAACTGGATAAATGGTGAATTTTGCTGTTGTTTGACAATTACCAACTTGATGACTTGCAGTTTTCTTCTTGTGAAACTTCCAATTCTATTATATCTTTCCACATGCCTACACCTTGCTAGTAAGTAAACATTCAGAATGAATCAGACAGGCCAATTCTGCCCTTTTCTCCTTATTTTATTGACCTTATGTAAGTTACAATACATTAATTAGCCACCACAGGTTATCTATAGTTTCGCAATTATTTTAAAGAATTTTTCCCAATTTTTCCAGAAAATTTTAATTTTTTTTTTTTTTTTTTTTTCATTTTACTTCTTTCATAAACTTTTCTGTAACTTTTAGAACCCTACTGGTGACCATCATTGTATGCTTGCTTGCTCCTTGCTCACAGTTTACGAACACCTTATGTTCATACTAGTCCATTTCACACAAGAGAACAGTGCGCAAAATAATCTCTTCTTGTTGTATTTTTTGCAAAAATGCAACTTTGGTAGGCGAATTTAAACTCAGCTATGGCAACATGAATGATGTTATCTCTTCGAGTGAATTTTTACCTCCTAAACTATTATAGAGTCAGATAAATTTGTTTTGACTTCTTCGGTCACTTTACGAATAAATATACATGAAATTAGCACAAAGATGGGTTTATTTTCATACATAACTAGAATCTTGAATTTTCTACAAAAATGTAATTTGTCAAATATTAAAAATAACATAGGAGTGGCGTTCCTAAACAAAACACCTCACATATTAATTCATTATAAACTTTTATATAATAACATATAGTTATGTCCGTTAGGTATTAAAACAAATGCCACGCTACGGAACAAAATTTAAAAAAATAGTTTACTAGTATACCCAAGAAAACAGTATTGCGTAACATACGTTTATTTACCGAATTGGAGGTCATTATATTTTTGTCAATAGTGAACAAGTACGTTGCTAGATGTTTATTTTTTACATAAACTAATTAAAAGGTAGAAATTTAACAGGTAGCATAATTAGTAAGACAAATCATAAATATACTGTAAAAATGTGGACATTACTTGACTGAATTGTTTTCGTTTGCTGACGAGTTGCTTTTCTTGAGCACTTGAGTGTGTATTCACCTGGGCTAGCTGCGAACAAGCCATTACTGTGGCCTGCAGCACAATGAACTGCTAAGTAGAGAAACATTACCATGAATTAAGACATAATTATCTCGTACCACGTTATTTATTTCGTAAATAGTTACGAACAAAAAAGCTGTAAATGTTGGAAGTACTTCAAAATTTAATTGTTGCTTATTAAAAATGTATGTTGCAACTGGCTGGTACCTGCAACTTCGTTTGCGGGGTTTTCAAAGTAATGCAATAATATTTCTGAATTGTAAGTTTTAAAAAGTTTTAAATGTAGGAAAATTATGTTGAGGGTCATTAACGCCCGTGTTAGGAACATTCTGAAAAAAGAAAAATTGTTTCACAAAATTGTTTGAAAGCCCTGTTCTTCCGCTGTAACACATTTTGCCTCCCACCTCCCCCAAAGTAATGTTTGGTTTAGTAAACATTTGCGGACGCACGTACAACTCACAAAAACGGTTTTCGTTAAATTTAAAATGCTTTTGTGTGCCGCGTTTTGGCCCTGAATCCCCTTTTGACCCTCCTCCGAAAATTAGTTCTTTTTGTACAGAAAACTCGCAAACGCACTCAGAACAATTCACCATTTTTTTTTTTTACCAAGTTCTTCTGGTATCCCGTCCTGCGCCTCTACTCCGTTTTTCTACCCTGCTTACCCCCCCCCCCTTCTCCAAAAAAAATCGGCGGAAACCTTCGCGGGCGCATGCTCCACT
>PNEQ01130858.1:0-37499 GCA_003012365.1 Medauroidea extradentata | reverse complement strand
GCAAAACGTAAGACAATTTCATCGCAATCATATTATTGGTATAGAACCGCGTATAAGACGACCAAACAAACAATTACTTTCATAATTTAAGCTGTAACTTCGCCTGTGCCATTGCCCGCGTATATTACTGGTAACAGCGAGTATTTACTTCCATTGAAATACCTCTTTGTACGCCAGATTAGTAGCTAGGCCACCAAGTGTTAGGATAACCACGCTACTCTGCAGCTGGCTAATTTTCTATAGCTGGCCGTGTAAACAACTGTCCTAAGACTATCTCTGCCAAACTTCTCCCGGGCATTATTTACAATCACATCAAAACAGTCCGGAGTATGAGAGAGTATTAGGATGGTATAAGTAGTACACTTCGTATGGTGACTCATTTACCTCGAACACAACCATTGATGGTAGTGCCCTCAATAGGTACGTATTGTCCGAAAGTTTATTGAAGATAAATAAAATCAGTCACTGGGAACATAAGATGAACAACCAAATGTAACGATATAATTGCATAACATTAAGTTTCCTGTAAATTATAAATTAATAATCAATTGACGTACTTGCTTTTTCGGACCGTATACATAGAAATGTTTACAAATACTACATTTCCCCCTGGTATTTGATAGTTATTTTCTCAGTACAAAAACTGAGATAATTATTTTTCGTATTTACGTAAACATCATTCTGAAGCATACATACTGTTACAAGTTTGGGGATACAAAACTTTTCAATGTGGGCAATTCCCATGAGTTCTTTTGCGATAGAGGTCTTTTAGTTATAAATAAACTATTTAAATTAAGTACTGGATTTAATAGCTCACAAACCTACGAAATACACAAAACAGTAATCAACTATAACTCTCACAACACAATTTATTACGCACACAATTAGTACTGTTCCACATAACGTTAATTAACTTAGACAATTAAAGCACAAGAATATTTACCATTAATTAATTAAACACTACAAATCACAAAATCCTGTCATATATCCAATCAACAGTTACTCAAATGACAATGTAAAACCTTAACAGTCCTAAGGGTGAATGGCTCACCATGTACAGTGCATCACCCAGAGTGCACCACTGTCTTCACTCTTGAAGTCTTCGGTTCGACTCCCGTCGCACACCTCTTCTTCACCTGTCGACCCGCAGCAGAAGTCCTCTTGTCTCACCCAGTACTGCTCCGAAGATATGTGCCTGTAGCCTCGCAGTAGACTCCGACGTCACCAAGACGTCTTCCTGACATCAACAAGATGCCCTCACCAGCCTCTCTGCACAAGCTTAGCACCTCCTCCGAGCAGGACCAATAGCGAACTCTCGAAGCACTTCTTCTCTTGAATCACCAGGTAGACCGTCTCCTCAAGTAGCCAGTTACTGCCCTCCTCGACACAACACCGTCAGTGTTGTTCTCCACAGCTCACCGCCTCTGCAGCACTCCAACACAACACCACAAGTGTTGTTCATCCTTCCTGCAGCCCGCTGGCGTCATACAGCCTCGACACCGACCACTGCCGCCGTGCTGCCATCCTCGAGACGCCATACCTCGTCAGCTCAGTCGTGCCGACACACAGCACCTTAGTGTTGTCTGTCCCTTCTGCAGGGCGCTGATGTTACTCAGACTCGACACCGACTACCGCCGCCGTGTTGGCATCCTCAAGACGCCACACCTCGTCAGCTCCGCCGATGTTACATCAGCCTCGATGCCGTCTTGTTACCGCCGCCAGCGTCGCCTCTCGGCCCGTCACTTCTCCCGACGTCCATCGTCGTCCCAGTGGCAACGCCTCCCCTAAGAGTGCTGCCTTACACCACTCTCGGTCTCACTTCATCTTCACGACTCACTACTAAGACTCCACAAGACTCTCCAATACTAGACTCTTCACTACAAGACTGACTCATGTTGCGCAGTTCCGATGCTTTTATACGGCCCCTTCAATGACGTCAATGGCTGATGAAATACGGTGATCTGTGGTCTAAAAATAGACATTACCTCGGTCGTACTAGTTGACAGTCACGTATTCGCACTGGCGTCATCGGGGAAACCCAGTGACGTCTCTCGGGAGATGCGACATAGCTGCGACCTATGACATCATTGGTTGACTCACAGGGCTGACCACCCAGCATGATGAAATGTGCCTGCTGCCCGGCCAACACGCAACAATACATACATACATACATACACACACACACACACACACATATATATATATATATATATATATATATATATATATATATATATATATATACACAAAACCAATTTTAAGTATTTTAACCACGTTAGAGTTTAAATTTTACAAAATCCAACCATTATGTATTAAACATTTGGAAAAGTATCCTATTGAGATAAAAATCACAGTAGCTCATTGGATCAAGGCGTTATGGACGATTCATATTAAAACATATTTATTAACCTTCACAGCCCTAAGAGTTTGGGATATAGAAAAGTTCTGATATCGGTTTACGGACATTTACTTATTCTTCATCATAAAGCGAAAAACAACTTTATATCTCGACGGGTTCAGTAGATCTCATGGATTTATCTCAATCACATCCCATCTCTTTTCACCCCCTTAGAGTTCGGATTAAAAAAAAAACGTTATAGATAATTGAGGCTATGGCGTAGGCGTCACATTTAAGTGGAAACCGTGAAAATAGCCTTTTGAGTTTATGTGTATATATATACACACACACACATAAATGATGAAATGGCGTGAAAGAAGTTTTCAATTATACGATTATTGAAAACTTCTTTCACGCCATTTCATTACTTTTCACTCCCTTAGGTGCCGTATTTTGAAAAATTATATATAAAAAAAACTATATTTTAGGTACATAAATAAGCATTAATCCTAAACAAATGTCACGTTTATGATTTAAAGTTCAGTGGTATCAATATACATCGATATTGAATCGAAAACACATTTGACGCTTTTTAGCGACTTTTGAATCGAATTTGAAAAATTACCATACATTTTATTTTGGGTCATTACTTAAACATCATTTGGAAGCAAACTGCACTTCGATATCTCGACTGGTCCGATAGCTATAGAAAATAATCGAAAATATATTTCACATCTTTTACTCACTTAACTAACGAATTTCGAAACGTTTTGAAGTCCCATCTGAGATATTTGTAAACGTATCTAATTGATGTAAATTTCACGAGTGTTGCCCAATGGGTTTGAGATGTACAGACGATAAATAAAAACATATTTCCCACCCTTTATACTCATTGGGAGTGAAATTTTGAAAAATCCTAAAACTTACTTTTGGGTATTCACATAAGCATAATTTTCCTGTGAAAATCAACTATGAAACGTGAAGGGTTCAAGAGATTTAAATAATTAATGGAAACCCCATTTAAGGTACCCACTTTAAGGTTAAATTTCGAAATATCTTAAAATTATCCAAAATAAATTTTTATGATTGACGTAAAGTAAGAAGTAAATGTCACGATGGTAGGACATCGAGTTCAAGATATGCATACGAATCTTAGAAAACACGTTTCACGCTTTTTCATTCTCTTAGGGGTGGAATTTCGAAAAAAAAAAAAAAAAATTAAATATCTTTTAAGTGCTCGCCTACGACCTTCCTAAAGGGAATTTAGATAGACAAAGAATTGCACGTTTCTAGGTCCAGTGGTTTGGGCACGGCGGCCGCGACAAGGAGCATCGTAGTATTGCGGAAGTGAGTCACTGCGAGGCGCCACTGTACGGTCTCGACACTCATTTAGTTCCTGCTAATTCCGCTAGATGTCTGACAAGTCTTGTTCCATACTTCTTTATGTCTCATCTGTTCCCGTACATTGTCGTCCACTCTACTTTTCACATTAACGACGTTGTCGTATACTTCAATTAGAAAAGGAAATAACCTTCCAGCTTTTAAAAATATGTGCGTGTTTAATATCGTAGTAATTTCTTGTAAGAACCCAATATCGCCCACACCACAGACTTGAACGCAGTAATCGTCAGATTTCTTATGTGTTATTGGCCTAAAAACAATGAGGTTTGTTAACCATTAGGAGGGCAAAAAGTAATAACTTTTAATTTTTTCCCATGTCATTCTAATTTTGGGAAGTTCTGTATTATTTTAATAATTTTAAGCACTCTTGATAGACGCATTCCAAAAAAATTCTGAATTTATTTTAAATAGATACTTATGTAAGCTTAATAGTTAATTTGTAATAAAATATCATCTCGAAACGGATTTAAGAGGTACAGAGGATTAAGTGAAAATAAATTTTATTTATTAACGGCTTTGAAAGTAAATTTTCGAAAAATTCTAGTACATTTTTAATATCTACGCAACCATCGTTCCGAAGCAAAAGTCATCTCGATAACTAGATTGGCTTAAGAGACACTAAGGATTAATTAGAAAACACGTTCTATTTTTTTTAACTGCCTTCTAAGATAAACTTCGAAAAACACACACACACACACACACACACACATATATATATATATATAATTTTTAGACATTTACGTAAGCTTAATCTCAATTAAAAAATAATCTCTGTATCACAACTGGTTAAAGTGTACTTGCGATTATACTTAAAACACATTTTACGTTTTTTAAACCCCTTAATTTGCGATTTTTTAAAAAAATAAAAAATGTTGCAATGTGCATTTTTTACGCAATATTTTGAAGTAAAACATTTTACGATTGCTCTCTAGGTTAATGAGATATCCTGTATCCTTTGAAAACACATTTCACAGCTTTCCCCCCCCCCCTTAACTTTCGAATTTCGAAAAATCCTTACTTAGTGCTCACGTACGACCTATGAAGAACTGCTGTGCGATATTTCGTGCTCTTAGACCAAACGGTTTGGCCGTGCGTAGTCTGTCAGTCAGTCACGGTTAGGATTATATTAAGTAGATTCTATGCATAACAATAACACTGACTTACTGACATATCAGTGCCTAGTCCAAACCGTTTGGCCGTGAAACGTGAAATTCTGAGGGTGAGTTACCTCTAGCGACGCAATAAGAAGGGATGTTTTGAATTTCAAACCACACCTAAGATAGCGAGTGTGTTTTATATGAACTGTCGGTATAGTTTTTCGATCTCGAAAGGCTATCCTCGAGATTTTACATTTAATGACATCATTGCATAAATACATTTTCAAATATATATACATATTTTTTTTTCCGACCCTTAACTAAGGAGGTGCGAAAATACGAAAGTGTTTTCGATTATTCCTCGGTATATTTTCAGCAATTCAGGATGTAAAATTGCGTTTTTACTTTAAGATTACCATTAGATAAATAACATATAACATATACCAGAATTGTTAGAATTCGACACGTAAGAAGAGAACAGGAGAATGTTTGTAATTAATCGTTGTTATATGGCCTAATTCTAAAACTATCGTCGAGGCTTTTAATCTAAGATACACATGCCTAAGAAGGTATATCAATATTTTATGTTCGTTCCGTTAAGTGGTAAAAATTGCGAAATGTGTTTCAGATGATAATGATTATTCCTATTTTATTATTTCATTTTCGTGTGTTAATTGTTTTAGAACGCTGCTAACGCAAACACAAAAAAAAACGTTATTTCAGGGTATTTCCTAATTCGACCACAAAGTGTTACAAAAAATAAATAAATGAATAAACAAATTAAACAATTAAGAATATTTGTATATGTGTTTATGACTGAATCTCTAAATATCAACGTAATTTTTTCTTAATGTTGTCTACCTAAACACCGGATAAACAGTTTCAAATATTTTTTTTTTTTTTTTTAACACTCAATAATGTGAAAAGTAGTGAGAAAGGTTGAATGAACTGTGTTTCAGTTTTACGGCGCGCGCACGGCAAGCGACTATGTGCGACTAGTGGACGAGCCTGAACAATCCTATCTCGCACAAAGTAATGAGATCGTGCACAGCTATAGCGACTCAGTAGCGCATATAGGCGTGTATTGTGCGACCAGCGACCTGATCCCTTCGGGTTGGTATTTTCAAGCAAAGTCGCGCAATCACTTGTACATTTCTAGCAATGCAGGCGGAAAAATGTGTCACTGTTCAAGAGAAGTAATTTCTATGGTATAAATGAGTTAGCAGATATCATTCACGTGAACTGGACTTCAATGGATTTGGTCAATAGTCTCCACTTGTTGGTCGTAGTTCCAATTGCCCACTCCACAACTTGTCTCCCTCTTGTTAAACGTTTATTGTAAATATTCTCTTGGGGCCCTCAACGCTTTTGAGGTTACGGGCGCATTCTATTTGTATCTGTCTGGACAAACTATAATTTGCCAACATTCCACCGTCACTTCGTTGTCCATGTGCTCCTACATCTACTGTTATAAACTGGACAGCCATACCACAGAGAAGAAGTGTTCGTATTTGAACTATAAGCTGCCAGAAAGTGTAGGAGCCTTGATGTAGAGGTGTCCCAAATCGCAAGGAATGTGTCGCGTACAATAAGGAAAATGCCTATATTTTTATATCAAAATGTGTTTAATTTAATGAACAACGATAGCATACTCTTTTTCTTCGCATCTGAATAACTCGAGCAAAACTTAAATGTAGTGAGCTGTCTATTTTGGGTGGCAAAAACGTGAACCGCCATGTTGATGTCCCTGTGACGTCACGATACTGTACTGTACATTAATGTACATGACAACCAACATACGCTCAAGTCGTGAAATTGCTTTAAATAAAGCAGTTTATGTAGTAAAATCCAGTATGGCTTGAACTCCGAAGAGTATAAATGTGGATAGTATTTCGTTTGCGCAGGAATAAAATGCAAATTACTCCGAAATACCTTAACTACAGCTCCGTAAATAAAGGCGGACTGCATAGTTTAAGCTCAAGAAGAGACCTAACAGTCTGCTATTAACGACAAACATTCAGTTTATGTGTGTAACAATGTGTTGTGTACAACATGACACGGTTAGCATAAAATAAATAAGTTATTTTAAGTTTAAAGTTGCAGTCAATAGCTTGCAGTTTGCGACGAAATCTCTGCAGTTGTAGTTTTTTACTGTTCCACTGGCTGTGGCAACGCAATTAGCTAATACGTGAGTTCAAAGCATCCGTGATTGGCCGATAATTCGAGGAGTGGGCGGGGTCTTGAGAAACTCGTCCCGAGTTGGCAGCACAGCTCTCACTGCCGTTCCCGAGACATGTAAAAGTTACTAAGAGAAAAAATTTAGTTGTAATAAAATAATTGAACTGCCATATTATTTTCCCGTCTCGCGCAACCAGGACGTTCTATCATAGTCTGTGCCAGGTTTGGTTAAACACATTCCAGATATTAGCTCGATAGGTTCACTGTTGTACGTATGTGAACTTCGGCTGACCTTTCAAACCTAAACTTTTGATTATATACCGGATCTGAAACATTAAAATGAATTAGTAGTAAGTTATTGTCACTCTGGAATTTAAATTAAATTGACACAAACTCTAATGTATAACTAAAACGTCACAATGTGTAAGAGCTACAAATAATCTTTTTACTTGCTGTCATCACTCTTTTAAAATCAACACAAGTGAAATAAATCTTCCTTGTTAACTACCAGATCTGCAACCACGCATGCCTTAACAACGGGCGAATTTCCCGAGCTAACTTTTTCGTAACCGGGTTCGCTACATTTTATCGTTTTTTTTTTTTTTTGTCTGTGAAAAAGTCAAATACACACAATAGTGCCTGGCGTGCGGTGGCTAGCAAAAACAAGTAGGACTACTTCATAAATGTGTTGGCCAATAAGAATGCGTTTTCAGTGTTTGTGGTGGCGTTCGAAAATATGTCATTTTTAAAGCTGATTAACTGGGAGATGACAATGTTCACCGAGCTTTTGCTTTGCCTGGCTGCATTTAGTGAAGAAATAATTAGGAATAATTAGATAAATTGAAAAAAAATTCTAGGAATTTTCCCTATTCCTCCAACAGTATTGTCAACAATACGGCATAAAATATGACGATCCAGAAGCCATATGTATGAATCCGAAAGCGAACAGTATATGATCTGCACAGGTACATATACTTATTTCAATAATTCACTTGTAGTATAATACAGGTATACTGTAGCTTACTTAATTATTATTAAATGATTTCAGAATTGTTACATTCGGGTATAGCCTTGTTCGAATTGAAATAGTAATTATATCTGTATTGTTATGATTAACAAATTTACAGTAATTATTACTTTAGCACATGAAATTTACCCGATAACATTGTCACTGAACAACATACTACACGAATTTATTTCTTCCGCAAAACAAACATTTATGTCTACCACACACACACACTCACAAACACACACAAAATCTACAAAACTATGTATATGTTAGTGTTTCATTGTTGCATATGTATTTGCTCTGAATGTTGCAAACGTAAACACTTCAGTATATAGTATTAAATATTAAACATACTTCTGTTATGTAAACAATCATTGCATGTGTTACGTATTCCTATGTTTAAGAGGATGCAGCAGAGAATAAACGGAAGGACTTAGGAGATATGTGTCGGAGGGAATTGTAAAAGTTCACCCTTGTTAGAAGAGAGGAACTTACAGCGGATGCAACTTCCAAATGGCCATTTTTAAACTGTGTGCTGTTTTTTAAGGGGGAGTTAAGACGATTTTATTGTATTTTCAATTTTTGAGTCATAACATTTATTCAATCTGTATTATCAAAGTATTCTTTTCGACAAAGCAAATATATATTCTTGGTAAACGGTTTGACACAAATATTATTTAAATATTTCAGTAATTTTTATGTCAAGCAGTTTATCAAAAATATATAATATGGTTTGTCGAAAAGAAACTTGATTATAGAGTTCGAATAAATGTTATGGTTCAACAACTGAAAATACAATAAAATTGTACAATACTCCCCTGTAATACTCTTTGCCGCCTAGGTATTTAAAAGGTAGAACCTCCGTAGAATCCGACAATAGTACTCTCGAATCTCGATGATGGGAATAAGAGTGACGATGGTTCGTAAACGATAACATCATTCTCCCTACGCTGTCAGACAGCTGCGAACGTCAACAGTCAGTAACTCCACAGTCACCAACGTCACAACATGTCTTTCGATCACTGACAAAGAAGAAATTCAAATCTGGGAAAGTCAATGCATACGATGAATGAGTACTAGCGATTGAGGAAGAGAAACTTCAATAATTCGAAACACATTTACCAGATAGCGAGGTACAATTCTTGATGAGTCTAATGCGTTACTGCCCCGTCTTCCTTTTGTTGTATATTGGAATTATTATATAGTTGTACAATATTGTCTGCTACAATAGTTATAATATATATTTTTTAAGTGTTTGCTAGATGGAAAGACGGACGCAAAAATATGATTAAGGTTGTTGCCTATGACTGTTCATGTATAGCTAACATAGAGATGAAAAATAAATAAATTCCCAAAGGATAAGCTGTTAAATAAAACTATTGCATGAGGCAGAGTGAAAGTAACCATTTATTATTATCTAAAATATTGGGTAGTTTAAATGGACAAGAAACACTGAATTACAAAAGGCGCATTTAAAACGTTATCATTTGATATAGTAAACAGGGCCGTGCAAACCCTTTTAAATACTATCTTTCCTAGGGTACCCTTAACAGTATAAATTTTATTTATTTGCAAACATTATTAAATAAAAAAATTATTAATTTTATTACATAAAGTCAAAAGTGTAAAGGTCCTGGATGACCAAACGTGGTACGTAACACAATTAAAGTTTATGTGGCTACGTAAAACTTAGCTGAAAAGCAGAACGTAGCGGCGAGTCTGAAGAAAGGACCCGGGATCTCCCGTTTCCCCCGCCCTATCATTCCGGCACTGCTACATCCCCACCTCATGTCTTCCATAACCAGCATTGACAACCTCGATTTTAAGTGCTGACCAAGATCCCTCACTTACTCTTAAAATTATTTTTTTTATTCAGCAGTTTTATCGAATCCTTCAAAATGTAGCCTAGAAGTATTTTCTGATTTACGGTTATGCTTAGGTAGGAAAATTCAAAGTTTTAAGTTTTATGTACAATGAGGTTAAAAGGAGTAACATATTTTTCAACGAATCATTGATGCAACTTTAACTTAACGATATATTGTTATAGTTTTTACTTCAGCTGGAAACATATGTATCAACGCCTCAAAAACCGTTTCAGTTTTTTACAGTGTCCGACCTTTAAAAGGCTGAAAACATTTAAGATGTGTTTTTGTTAATCCTTCGATAAACATTGCCCAAATTAACACTTAATTTGACAGTGTATCATGTATGATACATCATGTCTCACAACTTGGTACGAATGACTGAATTTTGCAAAACTGATGTTCTATGTTCTAATATCTATGGTGTGGTGTTCTTTACTGTGTGTGCTGTATTTGTTGCTCTATGTTGATCCATAGAGGAACATTACCACAGGACGAGAAGATGGCAGCAAGTGTGAGGCAGTATGTGCGGCATGTAGTGAGTTGGTATTTTTGTAATAAAATTATTTAGTTTTTGAATACAAATACGCTGATTGCTTTAAATGTATCATTTTTCAGTTGATATTATAGTATTTGATTACCAACTGACACGTTTCATACAATTTTATACGAAAAGCCATAAAATGAAGGAATTCCTTTCAAC
The DNA here is from genome assembly GCA_003012365.1 of Medauroidea extradentata. Lineage (NCBI taxonomy): Eukaryota > Metazoa > Arthropoda > Insecta > Phasmatodea > Phasmatidae > Medauroidea > Medauroidea extradentata. The sequence continues at coordinate 26,911 of PNEQ01130858.1, read as the reverse complement.
TGTATAAAGGAGCGTTCACATTCTGCTAAATTAGATACCATAGTAGAGAATTCATCTGAGACTGACTTATAAATAAATGGAAAACAAAATATTATATCACAACTATTGGAAACGACTTGTCTCTCGTAAGAAGTCGAACAACACATATTTCTACTCAGAGGAACAAATCTTCTAGCTCCACATGAAACTGCCGTAGCACAAACTTTCCCACCAATTCCAAATGTAACATCTACGACTATAGCGACTTCGGACATAGGATTGATTTGACCAACAACACTGAAGAAAAGTGTAGCAAAATCCGAAAAATAAAAATTTTCAGTCTGGCAACAATACAAAACGGAAGCCTAAAAACAACCTCAATTATTTCATGAAGATGTTTGGCCACCAAGCCACCTAATACCGACCTCTGTGAACATTGATATCACCCTTTAACGGAAAACGTTACACACACGCCTAGAAACAACACATTCCCTTACTGCACGTTCCAAATGGAAGTTGAACACAAGGAGTACCTATACTTCCAAGACGAATTGCTAGAAAAGTTTAAATGTTCAATCTTACCATAAAAGTTGAAGGGCATTACCAGCTCAAAAATTAGACATGGAATGTGAAACAGTTTCTTTTCGTTCGCAAGATAAGTTTGAGCAAGCAGACAGAGATATTCCTACGTCTAGTAAAATAAAGTAGCCTATAGAGAACATCACATAATTTATTCCCAGAGGAAATTTAGGATATTACGGTTGAACAGACGAAACTGTATTCAACGCAAGTTACACAGAATAGAGAAGATATTGATTTGACTGTAACAAAAGAAGATACAACAGACTTCACTGCCATTGACCTTTTCATGGGTGTTGTAGATATGTTGTTTCCTTGACTGTTGGCCAAATATAGCATGCATCATGTCACTCAAAAATATCAACAAATCAAGTCTTCTGTTCACTTTGTAAACAATGAAGGTTTGAATACACAAACTGTGATAAGTATTTTAAAATCAGACCCATACTTGACATTACCAGATAACGATGCTTGCAAGTGGAGTATGAATCTCGAATTTCTATTGACGAGACAATGACCCCATACAAAATAAAAAAATAAGGTAGCAGAAGGACGTATCTTCCAAGTAAGCCTAAAAAAGGGGAATCAAAAACTTTGTTCGAACTTGCGTCTTTGGTATAATTTGTAATGTTCTTCTTTATGGGGGTGATGATACTTTCCATGATCGCTTATTCAGTAAAGATAAAGAACAATTTGTACTTGATCCAAAAATTGTCAGAGCTTCGTGCAAAACTGTCATTGACCCTGCAACATCACTTTTTTACTTTGACAAATTTTTACCACTATTCCTAAGAATAATAATGGCATGTTTAACACTTATTTCAACTGGAAAAAACGTACAAAATATAAATATATCGCATAAACCAATTTTTTCGCGTTGTGTCAAAATTACTGTAACATGAAGGTAACATTAACAGACATAATATCAATTGGGAAAGTCTGAGATGTCAGATCAGCTGTGTCCCTGCCTCTCCTCGCCCCAGGACACTATAGTCATGATCAAGGCAAATGATCGGGTTAAGAGTGCAGTTCGAAACCAAGCTTGCGCCTAGATACCTGCCACCCGCATTACAATTGTTATAGCATGGCTGTGGTCACATCCTCGCAACCGGGTGTCTCAGAACACTCCCAATACCATTCTGGCTATTAATGTTGGCCCTTGTCATTTTCGGACACAAATTCTCTGACAAACGAATGTGTTTACGTTATTTTCCATCCAATCAATTTAATACTAATCCCCGAACTTCCTGTAAACATCAGTTTTGCTAAGTATACAAATTAAGATTTCTTCTTACATTCCAAACGAGTAATACAACTTATATAAAAACTTGTCAAACACTGACACTTTACTCTATTTAAATTAAACACGTATTGATAACTAAAAATTCCAAAACAGCAATGACATAATGCAAATTTGATCTGTGTTATTGGTTCCGTTTGAAACAAAAAAACTCCAGTTGATTTACTTTTGAATCAGGTGTAAATTACACTTTGAAACTCACTTCACCATCTAAATGGCATCAGCAGGATACTCTTAAGTTTTTGACTATCCTTAATATTATCCAGCATACAGTAACCTGCTACAATAAAAATAGCCTTTATACACGGAAATAATGAATATTGTACAGCGCAGTTGCCATTTTTGAAGATTATCACGTGGCAGTATATTTAATACAAATTATTTGTTTAAACTTACTATATAATTGTCGATTTTGATTTAATTTCAATAAAAAAAAGATTGATGTGTAATTATAGACAAAGTGAAGTGATAATAGTGTTATATATATATATATATATATATTTATATATATATATATATGTGTGTGTGTGTGTGTGTGTGTGTGTGTGTACGTACATGCACAAAAGCACGCGCGAGCTTGGTACTTGAGCCCATCACACCTCTCCCTGTCTCCACCCCCCCAACGTCACTACTGACTCGTGCTACACTGGGATGTAAAATGTCCAGCTACCTTTGTCTTGCCTCGGGCAAGATGTTCACAGAAAGTAGCTCTTATTCCTCTTGATGTGGCTCGTCGCTAAGGGTGCACAGTAAGATCAGGTTGGATTCACGTTCGCTATAACAAGGGAAGCCAAGTAGGAAGAGATGTTCTGACATAGTCGGTGTTTGGAAAGACCGAGGGAAAGAGACGATAGCAGTAAGAAGCCGCAAGGAAGCTCTTTAGTGGTCAACGACACTTGCTAACGAACCCACCATAACGGAGTCAAGTTGGCAGTACTGGTGACAGAGAGAGATGAATAGGAGGCAGAGAAAGAGAAGGAATGCGAGAGCAAACTGTTATTTGAGAGTAGGACAGGCGAGGATTTTAAACTTATTTGAGTAAAGGCCATTTGCTAATTTTATTGGATATATAAGAAGTAATACCTTTAACATGCTATATTTGTGAAAATTAAGTATTTGAAGATTGATTGACTTGAAATAGAAAGTTAAAAATCATATCATTATGTATTTAAATAATATTAATATATGTATATGCTGATTTTAATAACGCTTGAAAGACTAAGATCAGATGACATATGAGTGTACATTTTTGAAGATGATTTTTGTTGTGGTTTTTTTGTTAATTTATGGTATTAATTAAGTGAATTCGCATTGTTAAACAAGATCCTATATTTTTAACAAACATTTCTGGAAATTCCTCGGTGAGAAAATTGTTACACTATAATTATGTTTAATACAGGTGTGTCCAACTATGGTTACTTGCGAATACCGTTTCAGGTATATTTGGAAAACACAGTCACAGTTTGCTTGATAAATGTGGCGGTGTAGAAAAAAATAGATCACAAAACGAAAACTAGGCGCGCATGGACTCGTAACCAGCTGTGGACGTGAGCTACTGCAAATCAAGAATAAAAAAGACTTAAACGAGTGGTCTTAAGAAAGCTATAACACCCCAAATGTACACGTGTGTGTATTAAAAAAGATCAGCTTCATGAAAAGCCGCACACGTATAAAACGAATTTAACCATGAATACAGTATCAGTTTACATCAGCCTAAGTGTAAACAGCCTTTACAGAGTTTGAATTGTTCGATAGTTTAATATGTGAGAGTACGGTAGTAATGGAACTTGATATTAATCAATATGAAAATAACTTTTAGTAATAAAGATGTGTAGTTCGCCTTAACTTATCTGTTTATGACCACATACTCGTATTTACAGTTTCTTGCGTATGAAGATGATAGCCTTGTTAACTACACATTTACGATTTACTTTATCTCTATATATAAAAATGAAAGCTGACTGATTGACTGACTGACATATCAAACTGCAGCCCAAACCACTGGACCTAGAATCGTGAAAATTTTTGTGGGGGTTCCCCTCAGGTCGTAGGCGAGCACTAAGAAGGGGTTTTACGAAATTAGACCTCTAAGGGGGTGAAAAGGGGGTGAAATGTGTTTCCGAAGAAACGTCGATAGAGATCGAACCCAACGGTCTATCATCGTGATTTTTACTTTAATAGGACACTCGTAAAAATGCATATTAGCCAATTTAAGGATTTCTCGAAGTTCAACGTTTAAGGGGCTGAAAAGAACTTAAATGTGTTTCCAATCAACTATTGATATCTACCGAACCCTTCGGGATGGAGAGTTGATATTCACTTCAAAATATTTCTTACGTAAATACCCAAAGAGGAGTTTTAGGTTTTATTTTAAATTCGACTCCCAGGCAGTAAAAAGGGGCAAATTGTGTTTTTAATGAATCGTCTTTATCTTTGAAACACAATTGGCTATCGTCATGATTTTAACTTTAATTGGTTACTTATAAAATGTCTATGACAGGACTCAAAGACGTTTCGAAATTCTTTATTTTAAGGGGTGAAAATACGTGAAATGTGTTTTCGATTATCCTGCCATGTCTATCGAATCAATCGAGATATCGAAGTACTCTTTGCTTTAAATTGGTGCTTTTGTAAGTAACCCAAGTACCATTTAAAATATTTTCTCCGAATTCGGCCCTAAACTGGTTAAAAATGGGGTAATATGAGTTTTCGACTCACATTCGATATATATCGATCCCATAGTGTTTTATATAGAGACGTGATTTTTGTTTAGGATTGATGCTTACTCAAATACCTAAAAAGGAATTCCAGGAATTTGCGAAATTCGCCACCTAAGGACGTGAAAAGGGGTGAAAAGTGGTGAAAAGCCTTTTCAATTAATCGTCGATATATCTTGAATCCAGCGGGATAATGTTGTGTTTTTTACGTCCACGAGATACCAATAAAGTATTCTAAAACGTGATTCAAGTGTTTTTCGAAATTTACTCTCTTAAGTGGTGAAAATACCTTGAACGTGTTTTAGATAAATCCTCGATATCTATCGAACCCGTCTAGTTATATAATTAATTTTTGCTTCAGGACGATGATTACAGAAATTATCGCAAAACGGTTTTCATATTTTTCGAAATTCGATTTCTCAATACTGTGCAGGGGTGATATGTGTTTATTTTTTAGTGAATGATCGATTTTAATTCAACTTAACGGGCTAGCGATGTGATTTACACTTCAGTTGGATACTTATACAAATGTCTAAGGTGTAAATTTAAAATATTTCGAAATTCGACACCCAAAAGGGTGAACAAACACAAATTTTGTTTTCCATCAACCCACGATATCTATCTAACCAGTGGCGATATTGAGGTGTTGTTCGCGTCAGAGTGATGCTTACGTAAATATTTAAAAAATATATATTTGTATTTTTTTTATTTGTAAGAAACGTAATTATTAAGAATAAAACTTAGTTGGTCAATAATCAAGGCAGACGATCCGAAAAGCAGAAACGAGAAGCGAGAAACAACCTATACAGGAGTTTCACTCTACAGTAACCTATCGAGACGTGGTGTTGTACAACCTCTATGAGCCAAGGACACAGATATTTTTTTTCAATACATTTTATTTTCATATAATTATTTTGACGTTACGTGACGCAGTTGTTTGTCACTCAGGTCTAAATTCTTGGAGGTTCTGGGCTCGAATTCCGTTAAAAATCTGCGTGCGAACGTTCAATTCTGACACACAAAAACTACAAGGCAGATCGAATTAGTGCAATTTACATGTAGTCTTTAAAAGGGGTAAAATTGCAGTTCGCTTTCCACTTAGGTTCCTCTACAAAATCAGCTGACATATCGTCGGTATACTGCCAAAAGTGATTAAGTCATAAATGCTATTTCGTTTAAAAACAGTATTAAAGTGTAGATATTTATACAAATGTGGTATGATACTATACTGTGACACAACAGTACGAAACGACGAATATACATTAAACTTGGGCAATTGTTCGTAAACAACATATACATATTCCTAGCATTTTTATAATTTTATCTCATTTTGACATTGTCACTTTTGGCAGTAAACCGACGATATATCATCTCACTAATCTCAGGTTTGGGGCACCAAATACGATTCCGCGAAACCTTTACCCTCTGAAACTTTGTAATGTCAATAAAGTTAAAGTGAATATTTTGACAATATATAATTGAGGGCACCGTCACCAATGGTTGTGCACAGGGTAAACAGATGTTTCTCATTCGATTAACCACTTACCTTAGATGTCTGTAACTACCCTAGAACGTCAAATCGGCAGTTTTATAAATAAGGCCCAGGCGAAGTCGCTGTTAGTGGCAGGGACAAACTTAAGACTGCTTTTCACATGGACAGCTATAGCTACTTATCCTACTGCAGAATTAGTTCAATTAGCCGCTTGGACATTCTAACACTTGATGACTGAAGTACCAATCTTGTGTACAAAGAGGTTTTTCAATTAAAGTAAACATTATCAGTTACGAATAATACTCGCGAGCAAAGCCGCGGGGGACTGCTATTTAATTTATAAACTTCACAACTGAGAAGAAGGGATTGCAAGAAATGAACAAAATCCTATGTTTTCTTATAAGAGTGCTTTTGTACAATGGGAAAACAATTTGGAAGTTCACTTAGAAGTTGAAGCATAAGAAGTGCTAGTTGACATACATCAGAAAGTGCATGAGTTCCTCGCTAAAGGATGGTACGGTTATGTGATGCCGACAGCACAAGACGTGTATCATTCATGGTATATGAGCAGCACATACCTACCGAGCGAACATCTCATTTAGTCGTGATTTTTGTGTCGCCATTCTGAAACAGGATTACGTACGACACCGTGAATGAGTAAATAGTTAGCTACAAATCATTCATTTCTGGACATGTGTTCATAAGAACTATTTCGTACATTTTCCCCTCAGTGATTTTCTTGTCCAGCTTATACCCCTTTCACAAAATAAGTATTTATAAAAATGTATATGTCTATTTGTTCGTGTGTGTATTTCATAGTGTGTGCATGTGAGAACCAATTCCGTTGCCAAAACGGGAAAACGGGAAGAATATTGTTTCTATGATTTTTAACATGAAAAAAATTGTGTCTAGAGTGCCGAAGTGTTTTTTTTTTTTTTTTCGTTTAGTAGAAGGAAAACAATGAAAGACAATGCACCGTGAAAACCTACATTAAAAGTCAGAGGAATATATCTGCGACAGGAGACACAATGCAAATACTGGGAACCCATAGTAATAACTATTTCAGTGAAACTGAATGTTAGCAGCACATATTTAAAATCGCTAGAGTTAATACAAACGTAGAACAAGCTTTGAGGATTTATTTATCTGTTTGTAGAGCGGAAAAATTACTCTCATAAAAAGGCTTCCATAAAACCATTTAATCACAGAAAGCGCCGCGTAAGTTTATAAGTAGGCTTCATTATGCACAACTAACAAAATTGCCAGAATTTCCCGATAAACTTATATAAACAAATTTTAATCTGCAAAGAATTTTCTCTCCACTAGTGAATGACTGCTCAGTATAGGCCTAAGGTATTTGCATTATTTTAACAATCCCGAGACCAATGAGAATAATTACAAGAAATTACCAGCGCTGCTAATAAGACTTTTAAAATTAACCGTAAAATTGATGATAGGTCACGTACATTCAGAAAATATTAAACAACACCTAAATGTATTTCCGCACTTTCCTTTGACATGGTTAATTGTGTAAAAAATTCCAAAATATCTCGTGTAAAAATGCGTTTCAAATGGCCTCCATTTTTATATATTTGAGCACGGCACGAACAAAAAATATAAACGTCATGTCACCTTCATAAGTGTTAAATGTGTACTGACTGTGATTTGATAATGTTTCTATGACAGCCAGTTTTATAATACGAACAGGACATTAACAGAATACATAAAAGGAAACTCAATTTACTAATAACTATATGTCCACCGAGTTTGAGGACACGAAGAAAAACGTTTCCTTTAGAAGCTAGTTAAAGGACAGATTCGAGTCTTCAGGGCTGTAGCCGCGTCACTGTCATATAACTTCCGTACTGAAGGTTACAGTTACTGCTGCTGCAACTCAACCCTGAAGATGGAGGCTGCAATGTTCTCCGAAACATCGGGAAGTTATACGACAGTGACGCGACTACAGCCCAGAAGACTAGAAGCTACAGACAACGGCCGCGAAAGCCTGCGAACTCTAATAGTTTAAGGAAAGTGTTTGAATAGCAGCTATTTTAAGAAAAGACGAAATACAAAAAAAAAAATCAAGCTATCTTTCTAAGTACTTATTGTGTAGTGAATTTTATAATATTATAAAACAATTGTTTCTTAGATTATCTTGTGTGATCACAAGATGTTCGAATGGCCGTTATTTTGAGAATATGAACACGACATGAAGAAAATACATAAAATCAAGTCACCTTACTAAGTAGCACATGCTAACAAAGTTTGATAAAGAAAGTAATAAAACTCATTACATTTAGTACTTAGCAGGGTAACATGAATTTGTGCTTTGTTCATGCCACCTTAATTATACAAAATTTGCATTTATTTGAATATTTCTTACCACACGAGATATATGAAGAAAAATTTTCCGGAATCATCAACCTCGTTACACATTTAGTGGTAAGTCAGATACAGTGAAGTTAAAAAATATATGCTTCGTGTTAAGTCTCGTAATATACATACGCCAATTTCAAAGGTTTCGCCACATGATACAGTATTCTTATTACATGCATTTCAGGAACTAAAGGACTGTTACAAAACAAATTAATTATCTATACACTTCATCTAAACTTTGAATAAACCATTTTTAGTGACTTAGGGCCACCAAGTTACAAGACAGTATGGGAAGGAATTAAGATATTAACAAATATTTATAGACGCAATTCACCGATATTAACTTCTAGGAATAATTTGAACATACGTCAAGGAGGCAGGCACATTTGATGTCTCGCCAAATTCTAGGTATATTAACCATTATTATAATGTGCATAAATTATTATCTGTGTTAAAGAATATCATGAAAATAATTTTAATTACTTTAACCTAATTTTGTTTATCATACTTTTCTACGATAAGCTAAGGTTAATGATATCACATTCCTGCCTTTAACTGTGCGTGTGTGCATTGCTGATTGTGTCGATGTATTTAGATGTATTTGTGTGTGTGCGTGTGGGCGTCTCCTAAATTCGTCTAAACAAGTGGACTGAACGCCATCTAATTTCGTACACACATAGAACATAGTAGCCTTTGTTTATTTCGTTCATGCTGTAATCATATGTTTAAAAGAACTAATGTTTCAACATATTATAACTGTTACATCTAATGAACTGTATTTTAGAATTACATCAAGCTCTGTACACATGTAGTGCTTAATAGGGTGACTTGACTCTAAGTTAGTTCCGTAAGGTTCATAGTTTTATTATGTCGGTCCTTTTTCGTAATTATTTGTCTTAATATGCTTTAGCTTAGAATATATACTTCATCAAACTTGGTCCTATACAATATGTAATGCAACTTGATATTTATATATTTAGCCATGTCGCGTTCAAATTTTCACAATAGCGTAAAATAATAATAAAAAAATGTTTTAAACGCACGAAGTATTTGAAGATCGATTTTATTTTAATATTGTCATCAATCTTAGTAATCATGTAATTCTTAGTAATTTTACATGATTTATTAATAAATGTTATTTTCGTACTAGCTGGCCGGCTGTGACTTTGCCCACGTGAAATTATGTAATGTCAGCAGTAACTCTGGGTAAAATATATGATGAAGGCATTTAACAGCTAGCGTACTCAATAACAGTGAACTATAAATTGTCTTAGCTCAGTGTAAAGAGCGCGCGCAATGTGCTCGTATGATGTCATAGTAATTCTCATCGCAAAGTCTTACACGGGACACGAACCTGTAACTCCACCCCTCCCACACCACATACTTTAAACAATACCTGAGTGAATGTTAAAGGCAGGCCGTGATAATTCTTTCGCATGTACAGGCTACAGTCCAAAGAGGTTTTATTTGTGAGTAGGTTGGCAAAAAGAAACGACTGTTGAATTATTTCTCCGTGATCATTCTCTTCTTTCAGGAGACTGAAAAAAACAATTTTACTGCTTTTCACCTACTTAATTTTCGAATTTCATAAAATCTTGAATTTAATTTGTAGATATTTACATGTAGAAATAAAAAAATTATAAATGGAAACCTAAGTTGACATGCGACACGTCTCATCGTTGCGTAGCATGTCAACTGAAGTTTCCATTTATAATTTTTTTTATTTCTTTCATTTTCTGTTTGTTCCTTGCTTTATCTGACCAGATTCCAGTTTTGGAATTTCATGTTGTGTATGTATCCTGATGACTAAAGCATACTCTACTTATTTATGTTTTCATATCTTATTTTGCTTATAGTTTTCTTTTGACAGTCATTTATTTCGCAATGAAGTATGTCTAAGCAAATAAATCCAGTCATGCACTCCAGTTCTTTCAAATATCAGGACACTTAATTTTATGTATTAAGATTTTACTAATATAGAAATAAATTTACAACTAAAATTAAATTATCACACGAAATATCAGGAAAACAATCAAAATATCATCAAACACGGTACAGACAAGAGTTTTTTTTTAAGGTAACTTGACTTTTCGAAATGGGCGCCGTTTACGTGAGGGCAGACTTCAGCACGTCTTCTCATCGATGCCTGTACACGTTCAAGAATGCCAGGTGCGCTCCGAATGCAGTGGCAACCATCCGCAATCTGTCCCTGTAGTTCGTGGACACTATCGACAGGGCTGGAATACACCAAACCTTTTAAATATCCCCACACAAAAAAAATTGCAATAGGCTTAAGTCGGGTGACCTGCGAGGCCATGGTATTGGCCAGCCACGACCGACACACCTGTTGTTGAACATACGTACAACGTGTTCCCGAACATCCACATGGAAAAGTGCCGCGCACCATCATGCATTTACCACATATGCATCATGTCACCATGATCAAACTGTCGAGTAGCTCGTGCTGCAGGAAATGAAGGTACACATGACCAGTAAGTCAACCAGGTAGGACATGTGGCCCTAACAACCAATCACAAACTACACCTGCCCAAACATTAATGGAGTATCCTCGCTGACGTGCCGTCTCAACGATAGCATGTGTGTGCTCATAAGTCCACACGTGTGTGTTGTGGATGTTCGTTATACCATCTTGGGTGAGGCATGCTTCGTCTGCAAGTAAAACATGCACGAGGAACTGTGGATCTCGCCCACATTCTGACAGGAGTCACTGGTAGTAGGCAACCCGGGCTGGGAAGTTTGGTGCGGCCAACGCTTGCACACGTTGTACATTATATGTGTGTAACTGTCCCTCATGTAATACCCGCCATATGAGGTATGGCGAAACACATTGTACTGCAACTCGTCTGGTACATGTGGCCGGCATTACATCCACCTGTCGTAACACATGCTCCCCCATTTCCGGTGTCTAAACTGTTCCTGGTCTACCTGAATGTTGCATGTTGGGTTTAAATGATCCTGTCTCGCTCAGGCGCTGATGTTCCCTTGTGAACACACAGCTACCAGGCTGTCTTCTCTACTGGTATTTCTGCTGACACATTCGAGCTGCCTCTCGTACGTTGACATTAGCTCGCCCATGCATGAAGTGGATGTCCGCCATGTCTTCATTATAAAACGTGTGTGGAGTCATGGCAACCTCGCCGAACACTACGCAGCCACACTGCTGTGGGAACTGGTGCCTGGTACAGACGGCGGCAACAGTGTTGCAACGTTGCCATGTTTGCTCGTGTCCATACATCGTAACGGGAAAACTGTCGTTTGCCGGACCTATGTTTACTAGCATTATTTGCTTGTTTCATCGTCCTTGGCATACCCCTTTCGTTTGTTCCTACAACTACACGACATCCTGTATATCAATCAAAACTTCAATATTGCTGTAAACAGAAATTACAATACGCGTGTGTGTAGTTCACTTAACCAAGTAAGTCTCACACATTATCAATGACCACTCACTTAACAAGTCAAAATAGTTTTAACAATATTCTACAATTGGTTAACGAGCACTGACATATTTAGTGCCGCTAGTTACACTCCGGTAACAGTTAGCAACGATTATTTACTGTACAACGAGAAAAATACTTCAGTTAATTTTATCAGTAGCTGAAACGTTCCACTGCTAAGAAAAATATGTATTAAGTTACTTGAATACATTCAATTGCTGGCACCAACTTACCAGTTGTTAAATATTTTGAAACCACTTTATTATACTGCGTTTGCAATAACACGTAGGATGAACCCAGATTTACTTGGGAACAAAAACTGTAATTTATACTCCCATTTTCAGCAAATTTCGGAATTTCGAGCACTGTACTATGAAAACTGCGGTTTTGTTACGCTTAACTGCCGCGATGAGGTGTTTTTGACACTTTTCACATAATAAAATAAAAATCACGAAATGTGTATTTAGGAATACGAGTCTTTAGTTAATCATTTCATTTGTGATCTGTGTATTCACTGTGTGAGTCGCTGATATTAAGTAACAGCTATGACAAGGTGTTTAACGATTCGCCGTTCACTGTGTAACGACACGGAAAAATAATTGTAGCAGCTGTTCAGTAAATTATATATTCCTTAAACATTAGAAACGAAAAACCTGAAGTATGAGGAACCTGGATGCACCTTGGAGTAGACTAATTAATTCGATTGAAATCTTTTTACAAAAAACACATTGTTCTGAACTGGACGACGAAGATTTTGCCATATTTAATCGTCAGATTCGTTAGGCTAGAATGAGAATCAATCTGAGCTAGCTAAATTATTATTTTTTAATTTTAAAATATAATGAGAATATTGAAATGAATTAAGTTACGTATTCTGACTAATAAATTTAAATAATATTTAAAATAAATGTTGCCTCTTAATTTTTGAGTCAAATGTTTCGTAGTTAACTGTTTGGCATAAATATGTTACTGCAAAATATTCAGCCCATGTATACAAGCCATTCTAGATAAAAAAAATTTTACTTTAAACGCATTTAAGTCTTCTTTCACTTTAGGTTCATTAAATGTTGACTCCAGTATTAGATTCGTCTAGTCCAGAGTTATACTTCAAACACACTACTTGTCCCGGCAGTCATGTCATAATTGCAAACACTTTCTTCGATACATATTTGACTTATCGTAACACAACATATTCTGTATGTTTATCCTACTTGGTTTATATATATTATGAAAATTGGACACTTTAAATGGGTAGCATTTCTATTTCAGTGATACACGTAAAAGAGGCTTAAAACATTTCCAATCAAAAATAACTCATTGATTCAAATATTAACAGGCTACCTTTGGATATGTCATCACTACCACCAACTGTTTCAGTCCATGTAAGACTTGAATTATCACGGATTACTTTACGTCAGCAGTAGTTGGATTGTGAGCTAGAAAACCAGGAAGTTTTTCACTAATAAAACATCAACAACTAGATATATTATAACATAATGTCTCAAAAATTGCCGTCTCTTTGTCTTTATACACTTTTAATTGAGATTAGATAAATATCAGTTACACAGACGTTAGTTTTTAACATTATTACACCGTTAATAGCGGTTAATTTAAACCTAATTTGAAATATTTTGCAATTGGTACTAACGTATGACAGTAGAGTGTCTGTAAACATTTTTCACCAAATTTAGTGACATGCGCGTCACGAAAATACGTGGCGTTTGAAGATGACTAACTTCTTAGCTGCCAGTATCTCTAGACGCTGACTCGAGAATGTCTCGCTTGCAGAGATGCTCGATTATCCTTCAAGGCTCGTGGAAGTAAGAGAAGATGCAGAGAATGATATCTCTGGACAAGAAGAGGAGTCATGTATCACAGCGGTTGCCGCTGTCGTCACCTGTAATTTGTCGAGCAAACCACGAGATGAAACGATGTCTTGAGTCGAGATCTGTTCAACGACGTGTCATTTGTCAGGACTGGACTGCAGTGATGGGAGAAGTAAGCCTCGTACATCCACGGCCATTCTTCAACAACGTCCTTCACGCCTGCCTTAAAATAACAAAGTGTGCTGAGGCCATAGCAATTCAATGTCAACTGCTGCGAGTTTACGATGAATATCCCCAATATATACGTGTATAAAATCAATCTTAGAGGGTAAATATTGTTTTTTGAGTAAGTTTCAAGACAGTTATTTGCATGTACGCATGTCCGTATATGTACGTATAAATGTAATATAAGAGTGTTTTATGCACGTATGAATGCACATATGTGTGTACGCCCTACCTATGCATGCTGTTACCCCTATCAGCCTTTTACCCAATTAAATTTCATCAAATTCGCTTTGCGTTTTGAACAGTTATTGCTTACAAACGTACTGGAAAGTTATGATATTTATTTTCAAGAATTTTCATTTGAAAATATGTAGCAGATGAAAATTAAAATATTGTTATTTAATTTAACACTGTTCCTTTAACTTATTGCAGCCATGTGTGATCATTCGATTATTTAAATCTCTGGTTCATTATCTAAGAAACTGTACAGTAATTAAATTGGCTTGACATATGAAATAATTTTACTAATTTCTATCATATCTCTATGTCATTTGTTACTGATTTGTCCACTTATCAATACGGAATTTCGAGGAACCAACTGAACAATTATGACTCATATTTATGTTCATTACCACGACTGCAAAATTGATGCATACAATATTACTAGACAAATATAAAATAGATAAACTTACAGATTACACTAGTAAATATTTGTTTGTATTGTATGTGTATTTTAATGTATGTAGTGGTGGATTGGAACACTTTGTTCTCACCGCGACACCAGGATGAGCACATATGACTGTAATGCAGCCTCCATGTAACGTCTATTGTCTCACTTCTACTTCGACTTTTGCTTCGAATAAAACATGTATGGCTCTCTTTTCCTTATCAAAACATAGTTCAGCCTACAATTTTCAACTTTGTTCAGCATCATCATTCTGCCACCCTATAATCTGAAGCTAAATCTATATTTTACACTCTCGTAGCCAGCTACATCACTCAGAAGAGTGCCAGTTATTAATATTTTGCTGTACTATATTTAGCTCAGTAATTTAAACATCAGTTTCGTAACGTATTCTAAAGCAAAAATACATGTCTAATAACTTACAAAAATAAATTACATATCAGCAATATTTTTGTGGAGTTAGAATCGAATGTAAATACAAGATTAATATAATTTAGAAATAGTAGGAAAACCATTTACCGAATTAGGTAAACAGCAGCATTTCTATGTCTTAGCTGACCTATGCCATTTGGATTGCTTACAAGTTACACCTATTTCAGGATTTCCCAAATTTAAATGTTAAGTTGGGAATGTTTTTCATCCTATATCTCAATTCTTTGCAAATATTGAAGTGTTTTATACATATAATAACCTAAATATATAAAACAGTACGATTCCAAAAAAATTTAGAATTACAACTAGCAGGGGAATGAAAAGACGTATAACAAGATTTCCGGGAAAATATAAATATATTTGAAAAGATCTGTTATAATGAAATAAATATCACTGTACTTTATCCTTAAAAGCACCGCTTGCACTTGTAACACACAGTTCTGCTGCATTGGCAACTAAACCTACGTTGTTTAATGTTAATAACGACGGGGAAAAAAACGTAAGTTGTAAGTCCAAAGAAGACTAGTCACTCTTCTAAGATGTGATATTCTTACAGGTTGTGCTTCATTCCTCAACTCAATCTCATAGGGAACATTCATTAACCCCGACCTTGAAAAAGTTTAGGTTGCTTTTTTTTTTCTTGGATTACTTTCGTGTACGTACATTACCTATTTCTGCTATCCATCTCAGCATCTCCAAAGACTCTATTCCGGCCGCCCTGTAATGGTTATTTTTAAGTTTGCCACAGTGCAAACATCTTCAGCTACATTGACTCCTCTCCAAGCTATATTAGATTCCATTTTACTCAGAATATCTAGTTGAGTACTACATGGGCCTACCAATTTCATACTTCAGTTATTTTCTCTTGTCCTACTGTAATATACTCTATGCGCCTGCCTAAATACCTGGTATTACAGTGAAGTCTGCCTCTGTTTTTTTTAAACACAACTTCTTGTCCATCGACTTTCAGCACTGCCCTTCAGGATGGCCTTTCTTGATCTTTATTATTTAAAGTAGATAAAACCAAATCGTCGTATGAATTTCCGAAATATGCCCTTGTTTGTCCTTTGTTTCACATTCCCTCATAAAGTCTCACGTTCCCCTACCGTTTCTGTATTTCTCGTTAACTGCAGAGCATCTATCCCTGTATTATTTATCAAGGGCCCCTCCACATCTGTAACATTTTCTAGTCCCTTGGAAGCTTCGACCGCTGGTTTTTCTTGCATTTTAAGAGATTTGCTCATCCTGTAGACCATTGCTCAATTTGCTGGTAACACACTAATTCTATCGATATTTTCCCTTACTATTGCTTCCTTAGTTGATTATTGTACTTCTGACTGTTGTTTCTTAACTGTCTCCGCCTGTCTCGCCTTCATATCCGCACTTATCAAGGTTAGGTCTGCATCTAGCTGTAATATTTCTGACAAAGTTTCGTCTTGGATTCCTACCAAAAATGTATCATGCACATATCGTCACGTAATGTTTTGTCTTCGCTTTGTTCCGCAGACTCTCCGACAAGACGTGAAACTACGCTCCGCGCCAACCCACCTGCTGGGGAAAACAAACAATTCGGTCAGATTGTGGTATTGTATGGTTGGCGCCAGGGTAAACCGTCACGTCGGCTTCAACCTCGCAGGGTAATATACACCCCAGGCTGTTTTGAAACAGAGAGGACCGACACAAAGGAATATGAAGTATTAGTGGTTTTTAAAACAAACTATTATATAACTTATTGATGTATTTATAAATAGAACCCACCCAATATATGCAAAACTAGCATAAAAGTCCGATTAATTTATAGCCAAGTGTTTGAAAATGTTTTAAACATTAAATAAATTAATACATTGTCATTTAATAATTTTAATTTGTTTATATATTTCTATGACAATTTCATACACCCGATTGGTTAAATAAGTCCTTTAAATGGTCTTGAGAGAACACTCAGGTGTTTTTAATCAAGGTTCAGTAATGTCATATCTTCTGCTTTCAGTTAAAATAATTTCAAAATAACGAGTTGAGTATTGACAAGCTCTCGTATTCAAATCTAGTAGGAAATAGGTGGTCTCTATTAAGGCTCTTAACCATTGGACAAATACAGAAAATCTCATAGAAAGACCAGTTGCCAATATTGTGTGAACACAAGTGAAATGTTTCAGAGAATACGTTTAGATAGCAGGGTTACCCACAATATGTTGCAAATTCGTAGCAAATTTATTTAACGTGACTTATTTAACCGTGCACAATACTGCGCTTTACTCGTGTCTTTGTACTGTGTGATCATAGCAATATCAGAGCGCTGTAACATCGTCCAATAACATCTCCCCTTTCATTCGTGATTTTCTTATTCCTAAACTTTCCTCGCAGTGAACGACATAGAAGATACGAAGCTCGCAATGCACTCCTCTCAGCCCATCTGCGAAGTCACAAGGTTTAAAACAAACTTGTTCGCGAAGCCCATGCAAGTCAGATGTCGACGTTTCAAAGACAAGCAGACCTTGAGTACATCTACTTTAGTGACACGTTTATTCCTAAGTTTGTATCAATATTACACGAAATATATGTCATTCACCAATGAATAGTATAAAATTTGATAAATTTTGCGTTGACGGTATTAATTTTCTTTTTGCGTCTGAAATGACATGGAGCTTAATTTCGCCCTTTAACGCTCCTAAGTATCGTCTATGAGACGATGTGTCGAACATATTTTTAAAAGTCGTTGCTTGTGATATAATACATGTTCTCTTTCATTGCTTGGGTGGTGTAACGCAAGACTTAAGAGGCTATGCCAAACGCTGTATGCGCAGTTAAGCCTAACAAATGAGACACAAATCCGCAAGCAAGACTTTCAACATACCTCGCGCAACATTGGAAGACTATGATTAAAGAATGGGGAAACTATAGCAGAAGAATTGGTGGGTATATAAAATAGACAGAAAACCAAATTTGCCTGAAACAATGGAGAATGAATTATTAGCAGAGTACTGTACGGCTATAGAAAGCCATTTTTATGGTGTAGTTGTAAAATACATTGTCGCATGGCATTCCAACTTGCGATACACAACAATATTCAACATATTTTTTTAGTTGAAAACAAATCTGCTGGTCGCAAATGGTTACGTCAGTTCCTGGAACGACATCCTCTGTTGCCACAAGGGAAACAAGAACCTTTATCTCTTGCCAACACATGAATACTGTCAAGCAAATGTAAACAAGGTTTTTCTCTGTGTTAGGGACTATGAACTTACAAAATTATAGCACAGCCCTCTAAAATATTCAAATTTGCCGAAACAAAAATTATATTGTTCACCGCAAGAGTGAAACAGTCGTCGCTTTAAAGAGGAAAAGACAAGTGCATAAAATGTCTTCCGCTGAAAGTGTATCATCGGTACTTGTGGTTGTGTGTATGTCAGAAGTAGGCCAATATATCCACACAATGATGGCTTTCCCAAGGTAAAAGTATGAAAACAGAACTTTTAGATGAGGCTCTCGCCGAAACTATTAGGGCTCTTCAGAATTCCGGGTGGATCAATGGCGTTATATTTTTCAAATGGTTCCAGTACCTTGTATCTACTGTTAAACCATCACTTGAAGATTTTGTAGTTTTAATATTGGACGAACACTACCTTAAATAAGTGAATGATTAGGCTCGCTCCATTGCAAGCTTATCACCGCACTCTACAGTCAAACTCCAGCCTCTCGATGTTGCTTTTATGTTTCTCTTACATTTTATGCTCAGGCTACTGGGAATTGGCTTAGTAGCAGTTCTGATCGTGCAGTGATTAATATTCTGCTTGCTAGGCTGTTTTCTTAAGATTATGTAAGAACAGCAACTATGGAAATTTCATTCTACTGTTTTCGCATAACTGGCATCGTTCGTTACAATGCTAATTATTCAATGGATCGGATTTTTTACTCACACACAACAAACAACTGTATTTGCTGTAGCTATCGACACTCGCCTGCTGTCAGTTCACAATTTATCATAGTTATTTCCATGATCCAGCCATCGACATCCACATGACGCGGTTCTGCAGTTGTGACAAGCTCTCCACACAAACTAAGTCTTGAGATGTCTGTAGCAAAGCGGATCAAGGTGTGCGGCATAATGCATGCGGTTCCATAAAAATAACTACCGCAAGTAAAAAATGTAAATTTCTCGTAGCCATTACCAGTGACGGTGACAGCAGTGTACACATTGAATATGTGTTAACTGACGACGAAGAAGGCGAGGATGACGAGAGTGCTGAATGTTCAATATGTAGACAAGCATTTTCTTCATATAAGCATGGTGAGAAACGGATTCAGTGTAAGAAGTGTGTTATCTGGTACCAACTATGCAGTGGGCCCCAAGAGCAAAGGTTACTTTATTTGTGATACGTGTTTGGAAGACTATATAATCAGAGGTAAAAAGGTTTGTTTTTCAAGCATAGTTGTTTTCTAAGGACAAAAATTAGCTAAGCATTCCAGTATATAACAATTTTGTGTCACATTTTCGCATTAATATATTGTTGTTTTTTTAGAATGTGAGATAGCATATTAAGTTATTGAAACATTTTTTTCCTAGAACTAATAAATGAGACGAAATTTAGAAAGCTTTTTTTAAATGTTTATCTGCCGACCGTATCTTTCCTTCAACCTGAATATATTGTTACTTTCTTTGAGTGGAATGAATTCTCGTAGACAAGTATTTGTAGGGTAGACATATACATTTATCGAACAAGAGCAAATTTTTGAGGGCCCAGATAGGTCTAAATACGACCTAAGAGGGGGCGGGGGAGTGACGAAATTTGGGCCTCCTTACATATCATTGACTTTTATGTGAATACTTTGAATTTGTTTATGTTATAACTGTCTCTATGCTACTCACATTCATTATTTGTCAATAAAATAACTTAGCTGGTTACCATTCTCCGATATACAAGTTTATCTTGTCGTCTTGGTAGATTTACGGTTGCTTACTGCGTGCTATTAAAATTACAATTATTTGAGGTACATCAGATCCATTAATATTCACTCATCAACAATAATATGTGAACCATAGTCTTGAATTCACTTCTGCAGAAAGACTTACAACATTACAAATCGAGAAAATAAAATGTCACGAAATACCCATTGTTTAAAAAATATTAAACTTACCGTGATGCTGCATAAAATATGTATATCTTACAGCAAAAAAATATCAATAATATAAATATTGTTACGCTAGGTTTCATGAAGTCTGGGTACGTTCATTGTCCACAGAGCTAAGCAGCGGCGAGATTCCTGCTGCGCATAGTTCTTTCTGAAGTTATTTATTATGTAAGGGAATCCCTGTTCTTGTAAATAAGGTTTAAGTTAAAATTATATCCGAGTGAGATAAAGCAGTTGATGAATGCTCACCCAGACATTCCTAAGGTTTGTGATCAATTAGAGGCTCCGGCCTTTCTTATTGAGGTTTTCAAAGGTTTTCTGTAAACTCACCATGCGATAGAGGATGGTGCCTTGGTATACTCCCTGATATTTCTCCGTGGTGTCTCTATTTAGTCAGTGATGCTGTGTTAGGCACGTGACACACACTATAAAATTAATGTGTGAGAATATGTGGGGGCCATCTGTCTTCACATGCTAAGTTTAAATTGCTAGAAGCTAAATACTGCAAGCCCAAAACTAGTGCATAACCATATTTTGACAACTCACAACAGACAAACGAATTTAGTTAACCCTACACTTTCTAGCTTTTTAGCATTTGTCAAAACGCGTTTGAGATTTTTAAAATATGTTTACATACTTTGTTTTCAATGACATTTTGACTGTATTATTACACAACATACCCTAACAGATTTCATTTTTGTATCGACAGTGTTAACGTTGGAAAATGCCTGTTTATTAAATGAATAAGTGAATACTTTTTTGTTGGCGCTTAATGTCGAGGTATTTCTCATGAAATAAGATGTCACAATTCTCGTGAAATATGATTGCAAATTATTTGCACATTCGCAATTTTCAGATCTACAAGCGTGGGAAAAAAATCCTTATATATCAATAAATCTTTTAATGACTTATAACATTTTACGTTGTAATTACGGGTAATGTTCAATAAATAACGCGTGACAAAACAACCACTTCGGGACCATGTAATTATTTCACTTTCAACTCCCATACCTTACATGTTACTGTAAATCTAGTCCTGAAGCTTACTTTGTAAACTGCTAATTTAGGCGTACCAATATAAATATCTCCTGACAGTAGTCTGAAGGGAAGACCAATGCCAGTGGTCCGCCTTGTGCTGACAGGCGATAAGCTTAGTGTTAAGACAGCAATAGTAGACCTTACAGCCTGCGAGCTTGCGTGTTGTCTCGCACGGTAAGAAACCTACACGAGACGAAGGTTGTAAGCTAGAACACCTGGCCGCTAATATAAGCATCCTTAATACAAGTGTGTAATGTACGAGTATATATGTGTATCCTTTAGTCAGGATGGCATCGATGAAGCGAGAAAGTAAAAAGTTTTTATGGGTGGCGGTCAATCACATGTTCAATTCTTTTGTATTTAGATTTTACACAAACAAGCAGTGTATTTAACAATGATGAAATTGAACCAAAGTTCAACAAACATAACAAAATTATTTTGGAGTTTCTTAAGCCGTAAGTACAGCACATCATTAATTAAAACGTATATTTAGGTTCAGTTTGTGCAACCATTTCTTTAAAGTAACTTGGTAAAAATAAAAGCATGTAATGGGATTTTAAAATATCACGTGTACGAGACGGTTCATGACAAACAAGAATTGTAGATCGAACAATATTTTGATGAACATAGTATATGATACATCTTCTGTTAAATGTAAGTGAACTCTAAAAATAAGCCGCCCTCCGTAGTTATTATTTTAGGTGTCTGTGTACTGTGCAAGATATTCTGGGTTCAACTCCCAGCTCAAGCACGACGATGTGTGGGCCCTTCGCTTCACTTTACCGCCATTACTCTCAAGACATCGTTGTTACGAGGCCGTGAAACCCTCTCCCCTCACCTAAAATAAATACTTTAAATACGTACGAGCCTTTCTTATATGTCACTTTTAACATTAGATTCTAACAGTAATTGTAAAGCAACTTCAATAAGTAAGCGTATATATTATTCCCCAATCTTAATGAATGAATTTGCTTTATTATTTCTAGAATCAAGAAAATGCTCTCATAGCAAACTGACAGTCGCTTGAACATCTAGAGTAGCCAGTATGTTGCGGTGGGAATCAACTTCCTGCTCAAATAACGGGAATTTTAAAAACGAGAAGATAATGTAGAAAGATTTCTTGATTTAGAAATGTGTATTCATTTTTTATTTTATTGTTGGTAAATCCACAAAGAATTTAATTGTTGGTAAATCCACAAAAAGTTAATCGTTTGTAAATCCCCAAAGAAATTAATTGTTTGTAAATCCACTAACAATTTAGTTGTTCGAAAATCTGCAAAGAAGTTAATTGTTTGTAAATCTGCAAAAAAGTTAACTGTTGGTAAATACACAAAGAAGATAATTGTTGGTAAGTCTGCATAGAAATTAATTGTTGGTAATCTGCAAAGAAGTTAATTGTTTGGTAATCCACTGACAATTTAGTTGTTCGAAAATCTGCAAAGAAGTTAATTGTTTGTAAATCTGCACAGAAGTTAACTGTTAGTAAATACACAAAGAAGATAATTGTTGGTAAGTCTGCAAAGAAATTAATTGTTGGTAAATTCGCAAAGAAGTTAATTGTTTGTAAATCCACTAACAATTTAGTTGTTCGAAAATCTGCAAAGAAGTTAATTGTTTGTAAATCTGCAAATAAGTTAACTGTTAGTAAATACACAAAGAAGATAATTGTTGGTAAGTCTGCAAAGAAATTAATTGTTGGTAAATTCGCAAAGAAGTTAATTGTTTGTAAATCCACTAACAATTTAGTTGTTCGAAAATCTGCAAAGAAGTTAATTGTTTGTAAATCTGCAAAGAAGTTAACTGTTGGTAAATACACAAAGAAGATAATTGTTGGTAAGTCTGCAAAGAAATTAATTGTTGGTAAATCCCCAAAGAAGTTAATTGTTTGTAAATCCACTAACAATTTTATTGTTCGAAAATCTGCAAAGAAGTTAATTGTTTGTAAATCTGCAAATAAGTTAACTGTTAGTAAATACACAAAGAAGATAATTGTTGGTAAGTCTGCAAAGAAATTAATTGTTGGTAATCCGCAAAGAAGTTAATTGTTGCAAATCTGCAAGGAAGTTAATTCTATGATGATAAGTAGTTTGCGTAATACTTCCATTATCATTATCTACTGAAAGCACATGCCAAACAATGGTTTTTATTTTAAAAAATTCAGCATGCCTATTAGAAACAAGCCATTGAGAATTTTAAATCTTATTAAAAACTTTTTTTTAAGTGTTCTGTGATTTAAAAAATACAAACAAGACGTGAATAAAAACGAACAATTTGTATCACTTAAGGTTATTATTTCCAGAATTAAAATTAATGTTATTGTTTTAAGTACTATTCTAATAATTATAGTACTCATCTTGGCGCGCGCACATGTCTTATCCATAAGTCTTACCATTTTATTGCCGTAGTTAGTATAAAATCTATGCTGTTTTTTCTCTTAACGTACGATACTTATTTACCACATGTGCATTTATTTCTTTCTTAAATATGTTACGAATTATAATACAATATTTATACTCCGGTTAGTATCATATTTCAAATAAAAATAAATAAACACAAAAAATTCAATATTTTTTTTTTAATTCTTAAATTTTGGAGTTAGCATGGTTTGCAGGTCCCCAAACGCACGACTACACAAACTGTTGGAAAATATTTTACTCTATTTTCATAAATAACTTGATAAGATAATTTTCCTATTGCACCGAGCAACTCGGCACAGTGGTGAAAGACAATGCTCTAATTTAAGAACATCCGGGTTCGAATTCTGGTCCGCTCATCATGTTTTGAATTTTGTATAGTTTTTTTTTTTATCGTTCCAGGCCAATATGCCTAGCTACAGACCATGGCCAAATCGCTTACCTTTCCGTGTTTAAAGCCAGATGCACCGGCTCAATTTACGTCGATGTCAACGACGCATCGAGATCTACTAGATATCTCCGTCGTTAATCGAGCTCAAAGATAAAATGTTTTAAACCCTAATGTGGTTGCCAACACAGGCAAGTATACGTGAACAAGAAATAGATCCAGTAGGAGTGTTATGTGCAGTATGGTACTGAACTTGATCGGCCAAGTTCGGCAGGTAACGGAGGGCCAGAAATATACATGACCCAGAGATAGTTGCATATCGCGAAAATGTTTTGTGCCAACATACCCTTGAAAGTGCTGTAGTTTCTTGCAACACATAGTCCTATTATTGGGTGATATATATCTGGCATAAACGTAGCTAACTGCAGACCAGTAACTGGCTTCAAATACTACAATAACGAGAATCTTATTGGCTCAGTCAAATAGGGCAACAGCTCCATGTACAAGCGGAACCAGTAATATTTTTGAAAGCTGAGTGTACGTTAAATCCCAGCAAATAGTCAAGTTTTCACGCGATAAATGACATCCATACTTTTAGGTTAAGTATATTCTGAAGAGGTGAAGTGATCCTTGACTGTGAAGTTAAATGAGATATTTTGTTGTTATAACTAAACCAGTAGGAAATATAATCGAGTGTGAATTTAGGTACCGTAGCATCAAACGATTAATTACAAAGTATATACAACCTCAGTTATTTGTCTTTCATGCTGATTGTGTAACAACCAGAAAACATATTCAACTACACATTTAAGGGTTAGTATATTCTTTAGAAATATACATAGTCTGTAGTTCATATATATATATATATATATATATATATATATATATATATATATATATATATATATATATATATATAGCAGGTTTCTTTGCTGCGTGAGGAAAGTTTACCAGACTAGTTCAGTAACATCCTGTAGTTAAAGGAAGTGCTGGAGGGTTGACCGTGTCAGCGCTGTGTCATGGAAGGGGTGGTGTGACGTCAGACCACGTGACGTGAGCGGAGAGGTGCGAGCAGTGGCCACAACACGGCCTGGGCGCTGTGGTCGCCACACTGGCCTCGTCACCTTGGCAACGTCGCGCAGGTCAGGCGGGGTGGGAGGGACGCCAACAGACGCCGAGCGTCAGTACGCCCTAGTGTCGAGGCGAGTGCGTGTCGCGGCGTGGCTGGCTCGGCCGTGCTACTGTGCGTGCGTGTGTCTGGCGAGGCGAGTGCGTGTCTACTCCGTGACTTGGGATACTAGCTGTGTGTACCTAGCAGCGGGGCGTACTAGCACACCGGTGAGTACCACTACTATACTTGTACTTCCCTCATGTACCTCGTCTACTGTTGCAACTCTACAATACAATTACTGAGTGCCACCACTTGTTTCATAGCCTGTGTTAAGAGAGGTTCAAAACTGTGAAAACTTTAGGTTCCAAGACAGTCACCAAAACAAATCGTATGTAGTGTGGCTCCTTGCATTGACTGGGTTACAGTTTTTTGACTCAATTAATTTTTTGATAGAAGAACAGCAAAGGTTCTTGAATGGTATACCAAGATTCACACTTGCCATCTCAAATGGGAACACACGATTGTCGAAACCATTTTTCGGTGTAACTACTGTACTCCTACTCGTCATAGCTGAAAGCAACATTTTACCCCTATTCCTAACTTCTTTAATTATCGTACTTTGATATTTGCTCTACATTAAGTGGGATAGTTTTGTATATTACGCTGGTATGTTGAAGTGACACATAAGTCAAACTCAAATTCGAAAATAAGTCGCGCCGACTGTCGCTATTGTTCGCCCAATTCGTGCCATTCAGTCGTATGCTTACTATACAGTTACATTCTCCAGTTGTAATACTTTGTGTCTATATCCATGGCCACGTGTCCTTGTCAGTTTGTTCTCCATTCCTTAACTACACAAACTTCACCGCATCCTCTTCGTGCAAAACGTGAAGTTTAATATTCAGGCTCCCTCCCATCCTATGCACGGAATGTGCTACTTCTTTTGGCAAGTTGTGTAAACAGTTGAATGACGACACATGCAGTTCTGGTCTCGTGAACGGTACATCGCTCATTTCCTTGGCTGAAGTGCGTATTCCAGCTCTTACTACTAATATACACTGACAAAAATATGTCGCAGTATAAACTATATAAGTCTTCTGTGGAAAACGAAGACATTGGCATGCTCTTGGCAGTTGAATTCGGACGCAGCATAGTAACGAAGCTAAAATATCCCTATACACGTCACTGTTGGGAAAATGTTTGTTCTAACGTTCATATTGCTAAATAATTATTCCTTTTAGTATAGTATTAATTTGCAATTTCCATAGATAATCTCCGGAGTGGAAGAATAAAAATGTTGTTTTATTGCTTAATAAGGTGACCGTGAATAATCACCAGTTATAATTATATAACGTTATGATCAGTACTCATTTTGAAACATTAAGAAAATCCTGGAATATTACATTATCACAAAAAAATATTATTTCCAATTATGCCGAGGCCCTCATCTGGTACCGGTTCGCAGGAAGCATAGGAAGTATCAAGAGTTTATAATAACTGTGAATTTAACAAAGAATGTGTCGGGGAACAGTTTCTCAGTTATGGTTATGAGCCAAGGAGAAGAAAATACCAAGAGGTATACCAACAAGACCAACGACTTGCAAATCTCCAAACGACGGAAAATACCAAGAGGTATACCAACAAGACCAACGACTTGCAAATCTCCAAACGACGGAAAATACCAAGAGGTATACCAACAAGACCAACGACTTGCAAATCTCCAAACGACGGAAAATACCAAGAGGTATACCAACAAGACCA
>PNEQ01130857.1:0-13569 GCA_003012365.1 Medauroidea extradentata | reverse complement strand
AATCTTGTATTGTTTGCTTCTGCACGAGCTTATCATGATGGCGCAGCATCATAGTTCATGGCCGTTGGTTGGTAAATACCACATAAAAGTAATTGCTGGAAATATTAACATCACTTTAAGCAGGAATAAACTAACTGGTCAGATCTCAACTGACACTGATTGCCTGCCCAGACACTGACAAACTGGGACATAAACAAGACATCACTGTAATAATAGGCCGGGCTTACACTTGCTTCACCGGGCGACCACGATGCACTGGGGAAACCTTACACCATGTACATATTCAGTAGCCACAAAGCACATGGTTTGGTAGCTCGGAGATCTGATGGTAATATACACGGGCCAGCTGATAGTTAATCCCAACCACAGGAAACAAACAAGCAAATTTTCATTAACAAAATTTATTAAACGCCAATTATTAAAAGGAGAAGAAAAAAAATGAATTATGAAGGGGTCCTGGTGGCCAAATACCTTACACATACGCAAACGGTAACTAACCTAAACTTTGCGAAACGTGTTTGAAAATGTTACATTATGAAAAGATGTGTTTTAAAGTCATTTCCATTTTAGTGCAGCGTGTTTAGATGGTTGTATAACGGCAATATAGTAAAAAAATAGGCATTATCGATAAAACAATTGATGATCATGGAGAAGTATGACGAGTTCGTGGAAACATTTGTTGCCCTGAGTAAAGAACTTTTCACCCCTTTCAAATGCGTACTGTAACTGTCTAAATTCGCGGAAGCATTGCAAAAAATTTGTAAAATGCTGAACAGTGTTAACCAAACGGAAAAAAAAAAAAAAATAATAATATCTCTTATTAAAATTTCAAAGTGTTCTCTTGAAATGGCATGTGCACATATCATGAAATCTTCCCATAACAGTATATTCAATTCCAATATTAGTAACTTAAACTATACCAAGTTTTATGTTACAAAATATGATAAATGCATTGTTTGCATGGATACTACCACTTTGATTTTACCTGAAGAGAGTTTTTTAAACATGAAAACAAAAGCACTAAATAAGGTAAGCTGAATGAGTTTTACGAGATTTCCCTTAATTTACCCTTCCCACTATTTACTCTTGTTCGCTCTGTCCCCCTGAAAAGTGTAAATAAGGGATTTTACTGTACATTAAATTGTCCTTGTGACTCTGAAATAAAATTTAATATAGACTGCACCTACAACAATAACGACTTAAGTTTTAAAATCAGTTTTCCCATTTAAGAAGTTTGTGGTGTAAAGTCCCTTCAAAAACGTCTTAACAGAGTTTTACTGTAGTTAACTGACTAATGCTGGATACTGAGCCGTTTTAATTTATTACGGTTCCTCCGAAACTCTTACTAATTTTTCACGTATACTACACACTATATTCAACATCGGAGACGGAAGTTAACCAATTTGTTGTCCAGGACTGGCACTACTGCTTCATCAGATGATCACATCTGGTTGCTTTAAATTGTGTTATTATGGCACATGTTCCAAATATTGGTAGCATCTGCTCTCAAAATAAGGGAATTCTTATATGGGATGGACTTTACCACCACAAGTTCTTTACATCCGTGGACTTGATGTTACGTTGTCTTATTAAAAAAGGTTTCAGTGAAAATTAGAGTTATTATTTAATATCTCATCTCATACCAAGTGGAAAGAAAGCCACTTTTTATTAATGGGAACACTGTGTTAACCTGGTTTGAATTAACAATGATTTACTGTACATACTGTTAATACAAGTGTAATTAAAAACACTTATGTGCATTAAAGTCCCAGAAAAGTACTCGCACGACAAGATGCACTTACCTACTCAATTTGATGAGAGAACAAGCATCTAGGTACCCACTGTACAAAGTGCCTGGTGGACCGCATGGAAGCTAAGGAGAGATTGTTTCACAGCTGTCAAAATGTGCCACAGTGCAGTGTAGCGAGTCTAATGTCGGACATGCAAGCCTCAGACAAAATATTTTCTACTGTAATTTTGAGAAAAACAGTACGCAGTTCATTACTGTAAATACTGTACATTTGTGGTAATAAATTAAGTATTAAGTATGAATAGTATAACACTCCCATACGCGACACCAAAACCGTATTTGGCTTTTTAATTCCAATAATTTGTATCTTTAAGTAATGTTTTCTGGTTTTCTTAATTAAAAATGGGCATTTTCAAATGACCAGCTGTCATTTTGTTCAAGGCGATTTTGCAATGCTGTGTTGACTCAGCAATTGTCTGCAATACTTATGTGATGCAGCCAGATTTACCACTAATATAGTAGAGCCCCGATTTAACGAACTCAGGAATATCGAAAACAGCAATTTAACGAAAGGATTTTCAGGAACCTTCAAAGTATAATAAAAAAAAATGTATTAAATAACTAAGTGACTTTGATAAAATGGAATATTAATTGTAATTTAAGTCCCTTAAAATTCTTATTTCTTAGTAGAAGAGCTTAAACCATCCGTCGTGAAACAAAAAAAAATTTGTTGGAAACTTTGGCCGCAGGAATGATTTTGAGATACGCACGCACAGACGCGGCCAAGTGAGCGCCGCTATGTTGCATAACAAGCGCGCACCTAGATCCTCATCCTGGCAGCTAGCGAGTGAATTGAGCATCTAGGTAACCAGTCTCCACAGCGCGGCGGTGGACAGCGCAAGAACCAATGCATAGATATTGCTTAGCGTCTCTGTTAGAATGCGCATGCTCGCCGAATGTTGCACTAAAGTTTTTAAGCCGATTTTTTTCTGTTCACGGTAGTGGCGTACCTGTTGATGGTAAATGTGTTTTGTTATTGTTTTGAGCCAATATACTTTTTAAAAATTACCTTAAATTCTGACGAACCATGCCCGAGAATTTTAAAAAAAATTTGACAGGGTGGGGGTGTGTGAAATCTGATTTTACGAAACATCGATTTAGAGTAAAATTTTCGGGTCCCATGGCATTTCGTTAAATCGGGGTTCTACTGTATTGATGCAATTAATGATTGCTAATGTACTTGTTGGATACGATTGTAACCTGCTTAAGTAAAGAATCTTAACAAGTAATTTCTTGTTAAATAGATTCAAACACAATTTTGTTTTTTTTTCTTTCAAATTCTGTAATAGAGAGGATTAACTAGGAACCGTGACCTCTTTCTATAATGGTACTCAACGGTGCTTGCATTAATACAACTATAATGAAACATATTATTTTTTTTACACTAGGAATATTTATTTACAAACAAACTATACAAACATACAATACATGTGAATATTACAACAAATATAAAGTATTAAAAATCTTCAAATATGTATGTGGTTAGGAAAAGCCAGTAAGTATACATGCCAATCACAATCATTCATCATTCTTATGTTTGACTAGAGAGATAATATAAGCATATCAGAACTACAACCTACCTACAGTACATGCTTGCTACACATCACTTCAAATAGTGACATACAAGTATCTTGCCTGAACCATCCACAATACGACAGTTTAAATTTTTGTCACATTAAACTAAAATTTTATGGCAAGAATCTGCGAAACAACTTTTCATATAATTGTGTTCAAATTGAATTACGTTTAGTGTTATGAAGTAATCTCACCGAAAAAGCAAACTTTTTTTTGATATAATAACCCAGTCGACAACACAGCACGAAACTGTAAGAAAATTAAGAACTGTACCATTCACCCAGTCTCTTCACATGGCCATATAATACTGTACGTGCAGAACCAGTGGATAATGCAATGACAGTGAGGAAAGAAGTCCGCAGTTAACACAGCAGTAGTGGCTATATGTAAAACATGGACAGTCAGGCAGAAAAAAAAGTAATAGAAATGTGACTACTCAAGAGAGTTCCATTGTCATTACATTTACTGTGAGAGTTGTTTTATTTCGACACACAGATGGCAGTTCTCCATCCTCGGAACAAAACTACACTCATACGATGGTACTGGTCACTCAGCAGCCATGATAGCGCAAGGTAGAATGACCACTTCAGAATAATATACAAACAATATTTTACATTATGGCCTTGGATGTTGTCAGAGTATACTCTTGTTTATTTCTTACCTACACTGGTATGTTCATACAGCATCAAAAGTGGATGCAGAGAGCTTCAAAACTGGCTACTTTAGAGTGAATAGCCTGTAACAATGGTTTAAAGCCACAAACACTGGTTACACCTATACTATGTTGAGTGTAAATGTCAATAAAGACAACGGTTATAAAATATACAAATTTTACCTGTTTGAAGGTTAGCCAACCTTCAATGGAAAGACTTGACGTCAGTTGAAAGGTTACGAGGCAATTTAGCCTTACTGTCCAGGCCCTCGTAGGTCCCACTAAGGGCTTCTTGTTCTGGTTACACAGGATTCAAAGTGGTGACAGTATTACAATATAGTATTCTGTCTTGTATGTGCTACATGTGTGTGTATACGTAACACCAAAAGTTCATTATGAAAAATTCTAGTAAATTAATATTTCAAGTAGCACATTGGCTACACCAAATCTTGGCATTCTTGCATATACTGGAACCCACACACATTAATAGGAACTGGATTTTTAGGGAGAGGGGGGGGGGGGGGAGGAAGTATCTGAAGACTGCAGGGGACAGCTGCCATAACCTTGTTTGGACGAGAAAAATTATGTTAATGGCAATGTCTTGTAAGCAATCATCAATCCACTTTTTGTAGTATTGCTTTTTTTTTTTTTTAAGAGGCGGGGGAAGCAACTACGTGGCCTATATGGGTCAAATATGGTATTACAGCAAATCTTAGTCAAAATGTCTAGTTAGGACTAGTACCTAAAAATTTCCAAATCCTTTCAGACAATGTATATTTGATGCAAATTTGTGATTTTTAAAAAATTATTATAACTATGTATAAGAGAGTAATATAAACATAAATAAAAACTTTGTACATTCCCTGAAAAAATTTGTGTTTGATAGAAATCAGAATACAAGCGAATATTTTTAGAGGATTTCTCTGAGCTAAACAACTTCCTTAATTTTACACCATATACCGTATTTACTCACATAATGCCCACACAATTATTTTGAAAGACTTAAAGAAGTATTTTAAAAAACCCTCATAATGTCTGCACCTATCTTTTTCAAAAGCGATACAATAATTACTGAAGTACATAAACGAATTAACAAAATTTACTTGTAATTTTTTTTTACAATGTACCCCAGAAATTATCATCTATATTTTTGGAGAAAAGGTCAAGCTATAGATGAGGCAATATGGAAAAATTTATATAGTCAAGTTTTATTTTACAAAATATAAATTCTTGAAGAATTTTTTTACACGCCCCAATTTTATGGTCACAACTTTAGTCGAAAACATGTGACGATTAGGTGAGTAAATATGGTAATTAATTTTACAGCATAAACTGAACTTAGCTTAACAAGTATTGCCATGTAGAGTTATGTACTTCAAAATAATTAAGAGTATTTTTCTGTAACAGACAGGTAATTGGTTTTCTTTACGAGTCAACCCCAATTTAATTTATGCAGCTACTGGTTATAATAATTTTCTACATTAAAAACACTGAGGCCTCAAATGATATACACTTAAATATTGGTATGATTTGTCAGGAAAACAACACACATGTTTAAAATAACTTAAAACTTCGTTAGAAGTCAAGGTGGGGTATTACATAATAATACTGTTAATGCAGTTAAGATATTTTTAAAGTCTTCCTTTGGTTACACACACTTAAATACTGGCCAGAGAAAGAAACAATGTTATGAACAAGTACGTAATGCTAACTCTAAGTTCATCATATAACTATGTACAGTAGTACAAACAAGGTACTACACTCGACGCAAAATTAAGTCTGAGCATGGGCGACTGTTACAGACGTGATGTATCTTTGTTCGAGTCGTAGTAAGGGGAGACAAAGAAGCCAACCAGGCGACAACGTTTGACACCATCACACGTGCAGCTACTGAACAAAGCAAAAATGTAATCCTTTTATCCCAGGTCTGTCATATGTGTGACATAGCTAAAGCTCTGACTTATTTCGCGCCTAGTGTACACAACAACATTTGATGGTTCTGTGAACAATAGCGGTAATAATACAGGGTTGCCACACGTGCGTATAGGTTGTTCATGGTCAAGTGAACACTAATAAGAGCCCCATAAAAGTACCTAATATGGCGTGTGTACACATGTGCACACTTATGTGCATGCACACACATATTACATACAAATTTTATTGTGACTACAGGTATTAACATTTTTACTGCACACTTCACCACAAACAACCTTTACATTACATTACTTAATTCTTCACACCTTCGCACTTCCAGTTTTAACACTTGATAGCAGCCAAGGGGGCATCACGGATTAAACCCTCAATATGGAGCACCACAACAAAAACAAAACTATTCCAGTAAGTAACAATGCTAACTATGGAACACACTCTCAACTGTGTACAGTGAGGACTTGAACAGAGCATCTAATAACATCACCCTGACAGCGAGTCTCACTTCATCTCATCCTTGGCTCAAACTGCAGCTGTGTTTGTCGTAGCATTACCTCTGAAATAACTTCTCATTTGAACAAATGGTTGGTAAACATCGAGTTTAGCTACTCATGCTAAAACTAACAGAAAAATTGCAAAAAATGTATTATTTACGATTAATTACATTGAATAATAACAGAAATTAGTAGTCACGATTAATAATTATCGCCTACATTCTACCAATTCGATAGTGGGGAGGGCTATGAAGATGAGGGAAATTGTGGGGTAAAAATATGTCAATAATAATAAACAGCTGTACTATACTATTTACAGTTAATTTCAGTGAAATATAACCAAAATAAATAACAGCCAGTAATAAAAATGCTTGAATTATAAAAAGTCGGTAAATGGATGATAAAATCTGGGAAATCAAAATGCAAAATATTAATAATAAGCATGTAAATACACAATAACAAAAGCTATTTTAACTCGTCCTAGCACGAATTGAAAGCATAGAAAACAAATACCATAGTAAATGCATGTGGTTTACCTATTGCACTAATTTACTAGTATACCCCATTAAAATATTTTTTACTGAAATACATGCGGACAAAATATGTTGCATTTTTAATTCATGTTGTACGCACGATGTATCGATGTTACAAGTCTTCAATACCCATTCTACGCCCTATTTAAACACATTCTAACACCAATAGAAGTCGTACAAAGCTAATAATAAATAAATATTTAATACATATTGTATGCAAGTTAGGCAGATACTACCGTGTCTAAAACGTCATAATTAACGTTCACAACCCCTACGATACCAAACACACATGATGCACGCTTTTTTTACTAAAATAAAAAGAGAAATGTCTGAAAAAAAAAATTGTTTACTTACTCAACTCAAAGGCGGTAAATCCTTTTCCACGATCAGTAAATTATGCATTTGTTCCCTTTTGTCGAGGTACATTCATGGACATCTCTCTGCACACGTATGCATAACGTATTCGCTCCTGTGTCTCAATCAGCAAAATTCCAACTAATAATTATAATCCACGAGAGTTCCGAATTAAAAAAGTCCATAAAACAGTTACTACATATGTCACTAGTACGCCGTGAAGCACTATTACTTGCAAATATCATTTGTACTGCACACCGTCAAGTTCTCCCTGAATACGCACAGCTACCGCCGCGAAAACAGGTGTTAGAAGCATGACAGTTTTTATACTACTGGATTTGCTGCCTAAAGAATAGTTGAGCGACGTATTAGCGCTAGTTTCAATAGATAACGCTAGGAACACTAGTACCACATAAACTAAGATCATGACGATCACGTAAAACATGGGAGTCTGACTTACAATTTCTACAAAAAACTGCAATTTTCAAAGTAAGTAAACTACAGATTTCTTTACGTACAATTACTTTTCATCACTGTAGAAATTTTGTATTAATAAACTTTACCTGTAAAACCAACAGTTAAGCCAGTACACAATGAGTAGCTAAGCTAGATATTTACTAAAAAAAATGGAATGAAAAAAGAGAAAAATATTTGCAAGGATAGTCAAGTGTAAACTAGTGTTCATCTTATCTTACTAAAGCAATTACAGTAAACTGTACGAAGATGAAGCGTCAATGAAGACCAGAGACAGGAGTTTTCTGCGATCACAAAATTTTTTGCAAGAATCACATATTTTGCCTTACCTTTTTTTGCTCCAATTGTTAGCACAATAATGTGCCAGAAGTTATCTTCTCCCAAATAATATCCAAATTATAGAAGGAGTGAATTATTCCCTTTAATGTAATGACAGCTGTTAATAAAACACACACTCTTCTAAAGGAAGCCATAGTCCCACAGCAACAGTTACAAACTACAGATTGGAATATTTGGAACTAACTAAAACAACACCATGTACGTGTAGCAAAATAACAACACACAGATTCATAGATGTTGCTAAACTTAGTTTCAAGAAATACCAAAGGAATGTTTGTGCGGTGAGTGGAACATAGAGTGATCCTATAGGTCTCTATGTAAATGATTGTGGCAAACGAAAACAAAGGTGCACTCTAATTACGCGCATAGAGCGTGCTGAAAGCGCATGCTTGTAAATAAAAAACCACCCACAGCCAACGCAACTCAGTTACGTATTTGATACTATAGTCTTTGGAGTTTATAAAAATTTTTTTCAACATTTCACTGTAATAAAGTCATGTCTTTGAGTAAATATGTTTTCAAATCTAAATATTGCATGTGGGAAGCAAGTCTGCTGCAGATAGAGCAAAGGAATTTCAAGGCGTTTTACACAATGGTGGTAAACTTTTCTGCTCCATTTGCAATGCGTTATTGGACCATAAATGGCTTTCCACGATTAAGGACCATTTAAATTATACAAGTGACTATCATTAGGAAAGTATTTAATGTGTATAGGACGTAAAATAGTACGTAAATACCTTTAATGTAAGATTCCAGTTTTCTTTGTACATACAGTAAAAAAAGTAAAACTATTTTTTATAATTTGCAGAATTATACATTTCCTATTGCAGAATTGCTTGTTTTCTGTCAGAGAATTTGTATTTCACTATACAGTAGCAGAATTTTGGTTTTTGGTGTGCAGAAAACTCCTCTCTCCAATGATGACCTTACATTCTTCGGTTTGAACGTGAATGGTATTTCAGGGACATTATTAATGAAACCAATGAATCCATTATTTCTCTTATGCAAAACTATCGCTACGTACAGTGGATTACAACAAAGCTGCAATTACAAACAAATTACCATCAATGCAACAGGGACTCGCTGTATTTTACCATCCATGTAAATGAAATGGTAACCCTGTAATACAGTAACTACACAATAATAACCTAACAAATGCAAACAAAATTATAAGAAACAATATCATACTATACAAATCAGTCACACAACAGTGGAAACAGTTATTCAAAAAACACTGCACTCGAAAATCCACTGCAAAAAACATGGCATACAAAACTACAGGTGAACTACACTACAGAATGTAAAAGAAAAATCTCCTTATTGCTAAGTTTACTCGCAGGTGTTGAGGTAAGGAGACGAGAAAACTGCAAACAATGCTCCTGAACATGTCACCTAGTGGTATGGTACCCACACTCACACACCAGTTAACACAATAAGTTTTATTACTCATACTCATGTCATTACCAATGCACTCAACTTAGATTTCAACTATCTTAATTACAATTGGGTGTATTTATATATGTGAAATAGTTTATTATATCTAGACTGTAAAAATGTGTGCATAAAAGGTAAACTCTATTCTCACAAGCAAGAGGAAATTCTGTGATTAAAACAGTGATTAAAATTTTGCTAACATTTAACACACATCAAGTTGATTTACGTAGGCTAGTAACAAAAACTAATTAAATTATTTTAACATTGCAAAAGGATAGTGTCTTGCTTATTTCCACCTCTAGTACTTATTAACTAAATATCTGAATCCTCCACTTCCTGCACACGACACTCTCAAAGCTATCCTTAAATATTTATGAAAATATTTTCTTAAACTTGTGGCCAATGTAAAACATGCTCCTTGAACAATACAGTACCTATGTACTGCCGTATGTTACTAATGTATGTAGCTCGATACTACATGGCACCTGCACAGTGCTATCTGCAGTAACACTAAGACACACTAATTTCTCTTAAAAAAATTTCTTTCCTGATAAAAATATGCTTTGCTCGTATATTTTAGCGTCTTGGAAACAGAACGCTCAGTAGCAGGGAGACTTGGAGAAACAACTCTTTCCTTTAGACTAGTCACCACGAAACTACGTTATCTCAGAGCAGCAATTATTTGTCTGCTGCCATGTTCAGTTTTGTCAATAATTAATTCTGAAATATGGGATCAAATTTTATACTTTTGTAAGAACACAGGAATCTAAAGAAAATAATAACTATAACAACACATCTTTCTTAAAAACCAGACATAATAATTTTCAATTTTTTACACTAAGAGGAAGGGCATCATAGTGTAGGATTCTTTACTATTCTTTAAAATTCAAAAAATGTCCATTGCTAATGTGCAAAATCACAAAAGGGTAGTCCTAGAAAACAGTTTCCGCCAACTTTGCAAGCCTAAATCTTGCCAGAAGTGTAAAACCTGCAATTACGATAAACTACGACGAAAATTCATTTAGCTGGTTCCGCAGCAAGATGACATGCTACAATATGTATAACTGTGACAAATATTTGCTCATTAAGTTGATAAGGCTGGAATATTCCAAAACTGAGTACAGCTAGGATGCAGACTTCCAAATTCCTTAATATAATAAATGACAT
Source organism: Medauroidea extradentata (assembly GCA_003012365.1). Taxonomy (NCBI): domain Eukaryota; kingdom Metazoa; phylum Arthropoda; class Insecta; order Phasmatodea; family Phasmatidae; genus Medauroidea; species Medauroidea extradentata. The sequence continues at coordinate 2,808 of PNEQ01130857.1, read as the reverse complement.
TTCTAGTGTTAAGGGGGAGAGCTAGATGCTAAATTTTATTTATCTATCATATGCAATAAATTAGTTTTAAAATATTTTGGGTACCACTGGCAATGTTGAGGCATAGACGTTATTTGTGATTAATTTTGAAGATCATAGTAGTGCTATTTGTTTATAATGACTCTGCATAACAAATTAATGGAAGATTCCATATTATTTATGTCAAAGAGTTTATCAAGAACATATTCTATGTTTTGTCAAAGAGAAAATTTTTACAATACAAGTTGAATAAATGTTATAGCTCGAAAACAGAAAATACAAGAAAAATACGATATCTAACACTCCCCCTTAATGTAAGAATTTATCCCACATCCACATGAAAATTAAAATAACTTAAATACAGTACAGTAGAAACACACCCTGGCATTGGGCGACATAATTCAGCCCGCATCATAGCGGCTTCACTGCGTATTAGGTGTGACAAGCCCATTTATTCAGAGACGGGGGACATAAAATGGCCCACAGTGTATCAGAATATGTTTTATACTGGAGCGTTGTGCAGTGGGCTTTTATTGCATGAATTTGAACACATAATTAAGTAGACGAACTAGGGACAATTTGAACATGGCGACTATCAGAACTGGCTACAGCTCTTATTCTACATCTTTAAAATTAGTGTCGAAAAGGTAGATGGGCTGCAATTTTATTTATTTTGTATTCAGCTAACCTCTCAGAATCATTTATTTGCTAATAGAATCTGTGGCGACTACACAAAGACTCCAAAAATTAAGCAGAAATTTTCCTACGCTAACAGAATGTTCTCACAAAAACAAAAAGCTGAAGCTGGAATGGATAATGGTGGTCAGAAGCGGTGAGGAACACATGTATGACACAAGAACAATTATACATTCTTATTCAACAAGAGACGTGTAACGTGTATTACCCAAAGTTGCTCACAACCCACAAGAACCAATGTAAATCACACACGATGTCGACAGCATGAGTACTCTCGTCAGCAACCTGTCAACAACATCCATGCTTACAAATCCTTACGTTATATCATATGAACACAATATTTATCACATCTACATATCTATAAAAGCATGACCTTGAAATAATCACCCATACCCACAACAGGTGGATCCAGAGATCACTGAGGCAGGACCCACAAATCCTCAATCTGATATCAAACTGTTGTTCTAATTTTTAAAAATTTAAATTATATGTTTTAAGTCTTGAAATACTTATTTTAATAAATAATTAAATTAATACAGGTTCCTAAAATATTACACAAGTGCCCTTCTTCAACGGTACTAATGGAAAAGTCTAAATGCATTTCAGCTTTGTGACGTGCAATTCACGCAGCCCATTGACTTTGTATGCATCATATGGTAATTAAATTTTTTTATATAGAAGTACTTGATTAATAATTTTTTGTACCTACTACATAACTAATTATTACAAATTTATCAAATGTGAGGGATATCAAGCATTTATACTGCAGGATCCAATATATGAATTGGAGATACTAGACAAGAAACGAAATTAAAAATTTTAATAAAACTTAAAATTTAACTGCCAATGGGGTTTGGAAGTAGTCAATTTTAAGATTCAATTTTATTTGTTTTATATCATGTTTGGACTCATTTTAAAAATTGTTAAATTTTAGGAATCTTTTCTAAATAAGTTTTTCTGGTGTTTTGCTTCATTTATGATTTTTGAAATTCCACTTCGTCGATGAGTTAGCATCCTCTTGGATGTGATTCATCTGGCAGGTCAAAGTTCAGGCTCGAGGAAGCACATAGAGGGGCATGCAACCTGGTTAGCAAGCCTTGTTTGTAGCATCACGTGTGGTAGTGCTGTGCGCAACCAAGCACTGGCAAGGTATTGGAACACAGAACTATTTATACACTGATGGCGGAGTGTGTCCCCAGTTAAATAAGCTAATGGATATTACAGGTTTTTTCTGTGGTAAGCTACGTATTAATTACTTTATCTGCAACTAAGAGACATAAAATCCATACATTGTAAACATTATTAGGTGTTTCAACTTCCTGTGTACAAGTGACGTTTTTGTATTTAGCTGATGGGTGCATTCCTGGAAGTCTGCCATCATAAAAACAAAATACAGTGGCATCAACATGGCGTCGGGAGTAAGATGTATTTACTAAACCAGCAACAATTTTTGGTCCTCGGGCCCGGATTTTCGTGGAAGTAAGCGTTGACATGCGTGGCATGTAACGCCCTAAGTGGAGAGAACACTGACTGCGGTAAAATACGCCTTGTTACGGTTCGTAAACGTGTGTTCGGTTCCGAAAAGTCGTACGGCAATACACGCCCCAGTTTATTGGTATAGTCAATCGGGAAACGCGACCGTCGTATGTATTTCGCGCGTGTTACCACGGGAACTGGTGGAAACCCGAAATAGCAAATGTGTCGCAACTTGCTGAATACTTAGTAAAGTGTATCAAAGGGCCTAAAAACTGCGTCCCGGCCTGTAAACATACAAGATGGCTGCAGCTACGCTGGAATTGCAATACGTAATTTTCAACTTTCATTTGGTGCAAGCAGATGAAGCACGGGAATTATTTGAAGCCTCCAGTGAAGATAAATCAAAGTTAGAAGAATTTAACTACTTTTTGAAGAGGTAATGGGTAAACGGAACGAAGTAATGGCCAACTTCTTTGCAATGTGCGCCAAGCCACCTGAAGAGGGAACTGTTGACATCGAGGAAGTAAAACAACAGTTCGCGTCCTACGAAGTGGTGTTTCGCGAATTACGCAAGTTTTACAACAGAAATAAGGTGAAAAAGGCAGAGGAGGCTGCGAA
>PNEQ01130854.1:9333-50238 GCA_003012365.1 Medauroidea extradentata | reverse complement strand
TGTTTTAACTTGCCTACTTAAATATTAAATTTTTAAAACATCTATACCGAAAATTTACGTTTGAAATTGCTTTCTATTCACCCCAATGTTTCTAATCACCCTGCTTTACTGTATGACCAACAATTAGAATTATTGAAAGATAATCTGAGTTAGTTGGTTAGTAGATGGCAGTGATGATAAGTAGCGAAAATCCATGTTGATATACTTTATATCATTCAGTAAAAATTCATATAAATTTCTCATAGAAAATACTGCTGTTCAACAAATTTCAAGTTTAATCACCAGAGATGTTCTTAACATTATCTCAGCAAGTAAATAATTCTACACAAAATTTAAATGTTGCAGTATATTTACTAATTTTTTAGTTTTTCACCATATTGCTTTTGTTGGCATTCTTTTCTGTGTGTTCTAAAACCCTAGGATAACTCCTCCCCCTACAGCCCTTGAGCAAATATTTCTGTTATCAAAATATACACTAAAGGAAAGTAGGCTGATTAGTTCTGTATAGATCTACTTGTTTTTAATTTCATAAAACTCGATACGCATTTAGTACCGTACTTAGTAATGGGACTTGACATTTATGTTATGCTTTTGTTACTTTAGTTTTCATACTGTCAAACTGATGATCATTTGAACAAATTTGATCACACGAGACATCTACAGCAAAATTATAACGTGATTAAATGTCGCTGCATTGCAATTGCGATATTTTTAAGTTCGTTATATTTCAGGCACTATCAAATCACAAACTCAATCATTTTTCTGTGTCTTAACACCGTAGCGAGCGAATGTCCAGTTACACTACCTTTTCTTGGTAGTAATTCATTGTATAAACACTGTTACGTATTTCGCTATACTGTAGGGATAATCCCGAAAGCTTATAAAAAAAACAGTTCCAAGCATTTTGTGACGAGGTTTATAGGAGCAAACGGGGAATACTTGTTAAGAGATTTTATGGGACCTGCAACGTCAATTCTCCGAAACTCGACATTTGTTTTATCTGCCTTTACGTTTGGAATACGGGTAAGCTAAACAAAGAAAGATTCACAACAATAGTAAACAAAAAGAAAAAGACCAGTCATCCCATCAGATTTAGTTCGTTTATGTAAACACGGTATTACCCATGTCACTCACACAGTTTGAGATAAGTCGTAAAACAGTTAGTGTACTGGGAAGTGTTATCTAGGATATCGGAGCAATAATTACAGTAACTTGGTGACCGTTTATTTGCAGAAAAGTAGGTTTTCACTGTACGTACATCTGAAGATTTCTTCGTAAACGTAGCGACTTATTTATCATCGAGTAAGTACAGGCCTAACCTTTGTTAACTTTATATGTGTCTCGGGATAAAGTAAGAACTTTTGATACCCTACGAACTTTTTTTCCTTTCTGATAGTTTGTTTTCTAACATTCTTTAATTATATGTCTAGATGAGCTGGTCTTCAAAACTGCTTACTTTTCTATAACTACTTTTCTTCTTCTGTGCCTCCTTTCTACCAATAACTGCGTTTATTTATTATTATTATTATTATTATTATTATTATTATTATTATTATTATTATTATTATTATTAGTTTAAGTTGTGATACATGCATGCAGCAGAAACAGGTTCCATTATATTCGAAAAAACAACAATTCTCTCTGGCGTCAATTTTCATCTTGTTTCTAATTTCTTTCTTTCTTCTTTTAGAGCATGTGAGCCTGCGATTGTCCTTTGTCATCGTCAACTCGCTCTCACATGCACAGTGGACGGGGAACAACAATACGTTGTAATTATTTATTATTAATTGATGTATGTAAGTTTTGTGGGGGTTAGCGGCGCTGAAGTGTCAAGTGGGATTGACAAGGGGGGAGGGGAGGTGGGAATAAGTTGTTTGATGTGTGGGTGAGACGAGGGGAAGGGAGAGAACAGGATTCCTGATTGTGTCGGACAAGCCCCACGGAGCAGTAAAGGAACAACAATGCAGACCCAATTTCCTCTGCAAGCCGTTATCATGACGACTTCAACCTTCTCCCTCCCTTCTCCCCGCAGGCATTTTCCTTCGCCTCCCCCTTCCCCTTGCTTCACCAGCTGTCCCTTTCGCGAGCTGACAGGTATAAATGATTGTTCCAGTGGACACAATGATTAAACGCTTGCTGTTGGCCGCCTCTGTATGTTACTGTCATTTGTTTCTTCTTTCTTCTTTTGTTTCGTCCTCCGGCGTGTTTCGCTCCTGACCGGCAGATGTCAGAAGTGGAGGTCTCGCGCCGTAAATAACGGCCTTTCTCTTTTATTTTATCTGCACAGCACACTGAGGAGGGAAAGGAGACTTTGTTTTTGGAGACGGGGAAAATGGGGGGGGGGGGGGGGGGGGGGAATCCGAGCGCGTTCCGAACACTATTTGAGCTACGCTCGAATACCGCAGAAGTGCACTCTTCATTGTTTTCTGTGACTACGAAATGCTTCGTCTAATTTCGAAACACTCCCTGAAATTTGTCTACGTTTGCGAGTTGAATTAATTGTCTTTAAATTCGGACATGACCAATAAAAATGATCGATTTCGCAACTGGAGTAAATCTCGTCATAAACCTAGATGCGTAGTTGTACACATCTTGATAAATTGCAGCTCAAGGCAACAAGAACAACACTTATTTGCAACACACACAGTTACGTACAAATGGGAGTCCTGAAAAGATTCAGCCTGACATATAGGCTACCACCACGAAGGAGAGCAGTGTTCTTACAGTTCGGCTAGCATTTCTTTGTAAACTCTTTACTCTCGCCATCTGTAATCATTGAGGCATCTTTCTTAAGGGCGCGGTCAACCGCAATTTTCATCGCCATTTTTTTGTTTTGTATTTGTGCCAGATATTTTTTTCTTATTTTAGACACAAAATGTGACTAAATTTGGCTTTTATTTTTTTTTTATCTCTCATAGTTTTCGCGTAATGGCTTGCTTAAGTCATATTTTTCATGTTTCCGTTTTAACGACTACACTAAAACCAACTGATATACCAAACTGAAAAAAATCACAGTGTATAAAGACATTGTAGGCTACAATGACATGCTCGTAACATTAAAGAATAAAAATTATTTGAATTTAAAAAAAAATGCTGAAACTGAAAATAAAAATTTAAAAAGGTCTTTTTTTTATAAAAATAATTTTTATTCCTTAATTTTATGAGCATGTCATTGTAGCCTGAAATGTCTTTATTCACTGCGATTTTTTTGAGTTTGGTATATCAGTTGGTTTTAGTGTAGTCGTTAAAACGGTAACATGCAAAATATGACTTTAACATGCCATTACGCGAAAACTATGAGAGATAAAAAATTTTCATAAGAGTCAAATTTAGTCACATTTTGTGTCTAAAATAAAAAAAAATATCTGGTACAAATTCAAAATAAAATAATGATGATGAAAATTGCGGTAGACCGGGCCCTTAAGAGTAAGATATAGCCACCATTAAAAAAATTTTTTTTGCTATAACTTTTCTTCTGGGTAAATTTATGGAACTTTAACCTAACTACAGAATAGAATACATATTAAGGGAATTTTAGACATCATAAATATTTGCTTTCACTGTTGTTACAGATCAAACTGCAGTTAGAAATTTCTTATTACTTTCTTAACTGCAATTCGATCTTTAACAACAATAACAGCAAATAAAGGTTTGTGATGTCTTACATTCCCTTAACCCTTTTAGTGCCAAGACCCGAAATAACGGCATTCATTCGCCTGTGCGAAAATGCCAGAAGCCAATTTATCGGCCGTGTTTTTTTTTTAAATAAAATTTGTAGGGTTTCTTGCAAATAAAGTTTATTCGAAAATAAAAAAAATATGTATATATATTTACAATTGTAATTTATTAAGGGGACCTATAATTGCCAGAATATTTTTTCCCAAATTAATTTATTTGATTGGTATCAAGTTATTTCAATTATTAATAAATAATTGAAAATTTCTGAAAGGTATGATGACATTTTTCGCATACGTATCTCGAAAAAAGCTGACACTAAAAGGGTTAATATTTATCCTATTCCGGAGCTAGGTTAAAGTTGCATAAATTTACTCAGAAGAAAAGTTATGACACAAAATATAAAAATGCAATATGGTGACTAACTCTTAAGGCCATGAACTTTCATTTATTTCAAACAATTGTAAATAACTCAAATATTTTTTACTAAATACTTTGGAAAAAAAAATTGAGATTTTGTACAGTCATACGATACACAATTTCACCAGAGCATTTTTATAATAATGAACCGTTTGTGATATTTCAGAGGCAAAATTCTAAAAATCTGTTTGGTGTATTGCAAAAGAAAAATTCCGATACAAGCGATGAAATAAAAGTGTTAAAACTGTGAGAATGAATTTTTTATATATGTATTAATTTGCGTTTAAAAATTTTTTTTCGAAACCACTGCAAAAGTGAAGAGCATTACTTAAGGCGGCCGCCTAGTCCACGCATCAAATGCGTTGCAGTGTGTTCGTAAACAGTTATTTCTACGAAAATATTCCACGAGTGCCCATTGTGCCAACGTACGAAAAGAAAACAAACTTCAGACAAGGTCGGAACCTCTACATTGTTAAGACGCCACACTCATTAAAAACTCTATTTCTAAGCCCTCCAACATGGCTCAAATCGGCCTTTTCAGTCTTCCGTACTTCAAAACCGGATTTATGTGAAACTCAGGTTGCGACATACGCTGAACTTAGCTGCAGACTTTCCACCAATAATATTATATGGTCACCGCTTAGTGTCCCATAGTGAAAACCGTTCGGCGGGAACCTTGCACGCTATTTCAGAGCTTGGCTCGTTGAGGCGACGTGGCTTTTGATGCGCGCTTCAAGGTCGACCTTACTGCTCCGTCGCTTTTGAGCCTCTCACGCGCGGGTAGGCGGCGCCCTTAAGGGCACTGCATACCACGCGCTTGAAATGCGCTGTAACGTGCGGAGAAATACTTATTTGTTACGAAACTATTGCACACGTGCTCATTGTGCCGGTGTTCGAGAAGGAAACAGTTCGGACGAGAACGGAATGATTTCAGACTGCCGTTCTTCAAAATGTATTACTAACCGGATGTATGTGAAAGTAAGAAAGAAACCTGCACTGATCTTTGTTACAGACTTTCCACCAATAAAGTTATATGGTCATAACTTAAAGTTCCGTAGTAAAAATGTAGGCCTATCGGTGGAAAACTTGCTCGCTAGTTCAGTTGTGGCTCGATGTGACGATGCGGCATCTGATACGACCTTCAAGGTCACCCTTATAGCATCATCTAATGTGCTGGTAATCGGCGGCTCTTTAAACAAACTGATAACAATAGACGGTAGTCGCCTAGATTAATTATTTTATATTAACATACTTGTAACTAATTTGTATGACTTAAAATTAGAAATTCGTATCCAGTGGTGACATAAATCATTACTAAACACAATATTTTTGCTTGAACCATATTAAGAATGAAATAAGTAAAAAGCTAGTTTGTCTCCAAATACTATTATACAGGTCAAAATTATTTGCAAACCAATATGTTCTTAAAATAATTGTTTACACGTTCTCTATTTCGTACATAGGCTAGCTTTCACTTTAAATAAATATCATGTATTTTATACATATAAGAAACTTAATCAAAACACGATTTTAAGGAAACCTCCCTCTTAAGGGGTATTGAAAGGTACGATGTCGAGTGGACGAATGGAACATCTTAATTACTCATCGAAATTCGATGATATATTTTTTGCCGAGTAAATATTTTATCAACGGATGTTTATTCATATAGCACTATGCGGTAGCGTGCTTTACTTTCGAGTAAAAAATTAAAACTGTTTTTAGAAAATTAAGGGCTTGAAAGAACAAAATCTACAAAAACGGAAAACTGTGATTTTTTTTTATTTTAATGTGATAATATCTAGGCCTCTATATAGTAACTAAATTTCATAAATATTCGCGGTTTTTAATTGAAAATAATTTTACTAACCAAAAATCTCTTTACGAGAGTTTTACGGATGTCGTCCCCTCGACGTCGTACCTTTCCATACCCTTAAGAGGGCGTGGTACGTAATTCAACGCTAAAAGTTTTAAGTTATATCTGTAGGTCTCTTGAAGCCAATTTGCGAAAATGAAACAATAGCAATCCTAGACGATAGTTTAAGCCAACGTTTTAAACAAAATTGTTTCCAGTGTTACGAACTTCGAGGCACAATCTCTGACGCCGGAACCTCGCGCATTTAACTATGGCGCAAGAGATCACGCGTAACGAATTAGTAATTTTGGATAAGTATGTACTCATAAAGTTGGAAAATACCATTATCTAGGATTGCCATTGAGTATTTTATCCATATTGGCTTCGAAAAAAAAAGCCTAGAAATCAATTGATGTTTTCAGCGTTTATTCATCTACCACGCACTCTTAAGTGTGTCAGAATGACCCCGTCTGCACGGGAGATAGTGCAGAAGGGCTGCTAGTGACGTCACGCGGTGGCTGTCCGCGCAGGCGAACTAAGGGTGAGGGGGTAAAGGTGTGAGTGATACTGTAAAGAGTGGCGGTATGGGAGGGGGGCTTTTATTTTCACGGGGGCGGCTGGTGTGCTGCGGGCAGCTGCCATCCAGGCTGTTGACACATGATCCGTCTTCATCCCGGCCGCTTGTCATCCCGCACGTCACTAGCTTGCCGTGGGGGAGGGGTGCGTGTTGGGGTTGGATATTGGTGTTCGGAGGGGGTGGTTTCCGTCAACACCTTCCCCAACTCGCGTCACATCGCTCAACGCAGTGGTGCCAGATCACTTGTCTCGCATAGTGAGGTTTTTCATCACAAGTCGGCATGAAACTGGGTACAGGAATAATTTATTTTTGAAGGAGATGAAGCGCCAAAGCAGTAAATTTTCAAAAATTTTTCTCGCTTATTATAAAAAATCAAGGCAAAAAATTAGCTGATGATACTTTTGTGCACCTTCTTAAGAGTCCGTATCACATATTATGCTGAATTTCTCTTAATTTCTTCCTGATTAAAAATTTATCAATATTTAAATAACATTAATTTAATAGGGGCGTAGCTAATTACTTTACATTTTATTACGTACATTGTATTCGAAAAGTTAAAGCGTAACTATGAAATAATTAAGCTAATTTTAATTTTTAGATAAAAAATCTCGTACACCAAATAATAAAGACTAAATAACTCCCAGGACCGATTTCATGCTATAATACTGAAAAATTTGCGAAGTGTAATGTTTCTAAATAAAAACATTGCCAGTTGCTCATCACATCCTTAATTCATTAAACGAAAATGAATATCATTATTACCAAAATAGGCGACACAGCCTTTTAAATTGCTACATGGTCACAGACATTCTTATTTTTAAAGCTCTGACGGCAGATGGCAATAAAAATGTTTTCTTTTTCTTTTTGCTGTTAGAAACTCTGTGACTATGTCGTAATATAAGTAAATATACAAAATTAACATCTACGGATTGTCCAGCCTTGATTATCGATAATAATTGACAAAGATAACTGATTTGGCACTTCATCATTAAAGTCATGCTTTTTGTATCTGCGGTTTTTGCGATATATTTTCTTTTAAACTTAATTGAAAGCAGATTTAAAAAATCCGTTTGGCAGTTTTGCTTGAAATGTTTTTTTTTTTTGCCAGGATAGCTATTTATTTTTCAAAACATGACATTGTACGGTTTCGACAAATAATTTACTAACCAGAATTTCGTTAATTACGTAATTAGCTGAAACCATAGCATTTACTGCCTTGAAACAACTTGCCAACATGGAGAAGAAGATTTTTAAACAAATCTGTCAAAGACATTTTTGATATATGCTTCCTTGTATTAGTGTAACAAACTAATATCGCTAAAATAGTAGAAACAAGAAAAAATTGCCTTGTGGCGCCGTACTCACGTGCCACACAGTCGCCACTTGATGGGCTTAATCCCGCGTCACTCCTTGTCGCCGTTGCTATCTCCGACACTTAACACGCACTGGCTGAACGACCGCCGGAACAACGCTCATACCTTTCTCGCAGCTAGTGGACGATGTCAGCTGAGGCAACGCGAAGTTCCAGGTGTTTGAGCAACTTTCTATGACGGCCTAGGCGCGTGCTTTATAATAACGTCTTACATTTTTTTCTTATAAAAATTAGCTCAGCCAATTTTTCCATAGTGGCATTTTAAAGTCAAAATGTGCATGTATTTTGTTCTTATAAACCGCAAAAACCAATGAAGATAATGAAATGAAAAGTAAAAATTCAAAATGAAAATATATGTCACGGGCTACTGCTTGACGTACACAAAAGTTCATTATAAACTAGTTATTTTTTAAATTGCTGAATTTTTTTATTGTTTGCTACTTTTGGAATTTTTTTAAATATGAAAATATTTTGTAATGGGTTTTTATACATGTTGATCAGTGGCCAATAACATGTACAGGTACCTTCAATACAAATTATTTATTACATTATGTTCATGACATTTGTGGCTTATAAATAACTAAAAACGTTAAAATATTGACTATGAAATGCCACTATGGGAAAACTGGCTAAGATTATTCTTATTTTTCTTTTTATTTTTTTGTAACAGGAAAATTTACTCCCAAGTGATGTCTATAAAACTAACAGTAATGCATTCAAATATAAAATTATAATTTTTTCCCACTTGATCACCCTGTATGGGTGTTCAAGTACGATAAATCATAATTTTATGTTATTAGGAAATACTGATAGTTTTGTTGACGCTACTTGCGAGTACATTTCACTCTTACGGATCAATTTTAGCTCTTATAGTTTTCTCATAACGGTGCGTCAAATTCAAAATTTGCTTGTTACGCTGCCATGCAAAGAAAAAATTAACTGACTTACATTAAATAATTCACAGTGAAATAACATTTAGTAGGCTATGTAACAAAACATTAAAAAACTTTCAGTGAGCTATAATTGTATTTTTAAAATAATTGCTTAATTTTAAAATTTTCTTGTACCTTTGTGTGTGGTTTTCCAAATGCTTTATTACGTAACTTTTGGGATGTTAGTTAACTGAAAAGTATTTCATTTAAGTAAGTTAATAGGTTTTCATTATTTGAATGGCAGAGTAAGTTGTAAATTTTAACACTGACACATGACAAATCTATGAGAGCTGAAATTGTTTAGTAAGAGGAAACTGTACTCACAAGTTTCGTCTACAAAACTATCATAGTTTCTTTAATAATATAAAATTGTGATCGCTCTCGAACGTCCTTAACCGTGACAGCCGTTGCTCGCCTCCTATACTGCCCATGACGTCAGATGGAAGAGATGGTCGCAGTCCTGCGCGGCTTGGTAGAGTGGATTCTGTTATCCATGCAACAATGCGTTTAAATCGGGTGCGTTCAGACTGTGACCGTATTTTCGTTCCTATCTGTTTTTCTTTCTTGATCTTTCATGCTGTTGATTTTTCTTTCCTATTCCCCTCCCCTTTATTTATGTTTCCTTTATTGCCAAACGATCCGTACCTGCACCCTCGTTACAGAGATAATGTTAAAAATTGAGAATTTTATCTGAGCTGATTTTGGCCGAAGATAGCTCATATGGGTTTTAAGTACCAGCCTTAAGCAACTAACATAAAACACAATTTTTCACTCTATTGCGTTGGTTGTCATTCAGGTGTCGTATTATTTTATTTTATTTACTTACAGGTGATGTGAGAGGGTTTTACGACCCTTTAACAACAAGGTCTTAAGAGCCGATGAGGGTGAAGAATGGTGAACGGACATCACGACACCCATGCTCGCGGAAGATTTCGAACCCAGGACCTCTCGCACCATAGAGCGGTGCCTAACCGACTATGCTCCGGAGGCTGGCTTTAATTTATTTTAACACAAACTACGTTTTCTGGACAGATTTAGTAAGTACTACAATGTTTCATATTACATGTATGTAACATATAAATCTTGTAAAAAAAAATTATTATCCTGAATGGCGTCTTGTGAAGTAATGCAACAGTGAAACAGATACACTGTAAACAATACGATTAAACAATATCTGCTGGCCTGCCACTGTCACAATCCAAATGTATAAATTGAAAGTGTGCTTTAAAATATTTTTAATAGAAAATCTACCAATTAATGAGTTGTTTACTCAACGTAAGTTACAAGCTATTAATATATTATTTTAGTATACTGGGTTACGTATAACGTTAGTGACATTTTGACAGCTGCCTGTGAGAAATATTTTGTAGTACGTTGTAATAATATTGAGTCACAGTGCAAGACATTTTCGGTTCTAAAATGAACCCGAGATATCAATTTCACCATTTGTACTGTAAATTGTTTCTTGAAGTGTGCCACATATCACACGATTTTAACAGTTTTTGCCCATAATTAGCGGTTAAATTTTACCACAATTTTACGAAGCAGAGCATACTCTAGTGCTTAATTACTACTGTAGAAGTAGGTCACTTAAAACCCCAACCAGGCATCTTCGGTAATACTTAGTTTTCTTTAGGGAGGGTTCAAAATAAAAAAAAAACCACAAGAACATATGCCACAACAGTAGAATTACTGTGCACGACCAGAAACATTGTGCAAAATTAATTCACAATTGAACACTACTCAATAATTCTTAAACATTCTTTGCTCTATGTAATACAACCGAAGGACATTAAAACATACTTGACGTGGAATCAAAATTCAAGATAATAGGAAATATAGAAACAAAGTATCAGTAAACTGCACGTTGTAAAACGCATTTACAATAAAGGGACATAGTTATTAACATTAAAATGTTTTATTCTTGTGTATTTTGAGATTAAACCAACATGGCTGACATTTAATAAATCCTTTGCTCTGATTGGTTGCTGTCCTAGTCGTACGCACAAGAAATGAAATAATACAATTTCCTTTGTCAACATGTATACAACCAATTTTGGGCAGTTGTGAATCTGTAGGTAAGAAGGGAACAAATCCTCAAGTTACTGGAGAGGAGATATCAAGGTCAAAGTCTAATGTGTCCATAAAAACCTTGTAAAATATGGTTTTTCTGGCCATTTTTTTTATTCAAATACAGTATTATGATTTAACACTTTTTCTTTTTCTAGGATATATTTCGTACCTTCTTCTTCAACTCGGTATGATATCTCAAAATAAGTTGTATACTTTGTGGGTCTGTTCCACTGTGTATTACTCCATCCAATCGTGGACCCACCGTTACTCGTGTTGCGGGAGCCTACAGTCGAACAATGGTCCGGCGTGGCCACCCCTTCTCGGACGGGACAGAAAGGGCTGTTTGTCGGCGGGGTTACACTAGGAAGACGGGTGAAGGGGAAGGGGAGGGGGTGAGACACGGAAAGGACACGGATCGTGAAGTATTGGACGTGACAAGGCTGCCAACACAGCCGGGCAAACCTTCTTCCCTTTCTTATATCCTCGGCACTCTTCCCCGCCGACGTTGTCCGCCCTGTCTATCCCATCCCACTTCCTTTTTCAACCCGTCTGGCCACACACGCTTTGACGTGGCGGGGTGGACTCACATTTCGCCACCGGATTACCCTCATCCTTACACCCCCTTACACCAACCCTATAGGTAATGTCTGACAGACTGTAGTGAAGGTGAAGGCGGTACATCGCCACGGAAGAAAGCGACGTCCGAGGGGTTCCAGGTTGAAAGAAGAACCCGCCGACATTGGCGGCGAAACGATGGGTAATGGACATTGTCGTTAAGTGCTAGGAAGAAACGGAGAGTTAAAAAAAAAATTATTAAGGGCACTGCCTAACACGCATTTCAAATGTTTTGCAGTGTGTTCATAAATATAGTTTTTTTTTACGAAACTATCCACATGTGCCTATTGCGTCAATGTACGAAGGTAAAACAAATTTCAAACAATAATGGACATGGTCGTTAAGTGTTAGGAAGAAACGGAGAATTAAAAAAAAATTATTAAGGGCGCTGCCTAACACGCACTTAAAATGTTTTGCAGTGTGTTCGTAAGTATAGTTTTTTTACGAAACTATCCACATGTGCCTATTGTGTCAATGTACGAAGGTAAAACAAATTTCAAACAATAATGGACATGGTCGTTAAGTGTTAGGAAGAAACGGAGAATTAAAAAAAAATTATTAAGGGCGCTGCCCAACACGCACTTCAAATGTTTTGCAGTGTGTTCATAAATATAGTTTTCTTATGAAACTATCCACATGTGCCTATTGTGTCAATGTACGAAGGTAAAACAAATTTCAAACAATGACAGATAGGTAGTTCCAAAGCATCACGTCAATTAGAAAAATCATTTCAGAGCCTTTCAAAATGGCTAAAAACATTTTTTCTGACCTACTATATCAAAAAATCTACTCACAGGATTCGCGTGAAACTGCTCTAGAAATATGCAATGGACTTTGCTTATAACTTTCCACAAAAAAAAGTCACCACTGAAAGTGTCAGTCAGGCGAGTGATCTACTATACCACTGCACGTCGTTTCAATGTCTTGCGGTAGGTAGAGGTGATACCGCACCAGATGAGCCAGTCAACATCGCCCTTGGCGCCGTGCCTCACTCTCGCAAACACACGGCCAGAAGGCTGTCACCTTAAGAGCGTGATTTGTGGTTAACCTCTTTGGGCGTGATCGGGTACATATAAACTAATGCCATTCTGAAATTATGTAAACGTTCAATATTATGGGTAGGGGAAGGGAGCGTAGTCACATTTTTTAAAATATTTTTTGTCTGTTCTTGCTTTATTTCACCAGATTGCATTTATGGAATTTTATGCTGTGTACGTATCCTGTTAACTAAAGCAAACCCTGTTTGTTTGTTTTCTATTCTCATAAGTTTTCTTCGACGGATAGCTTCATCGCAATGGAGTATATTCAAAAACCACATCCAGTCATGGACTCCCATTGCACAGATCTTTCAATGGTCATATAATTCTCCCCACAGTGTCAACGGGGGGGAAGGGGCGCATTCACCCCCCTGTCTTCCACCACTGTTAACAACACACCCTTATCATCTACTGAAAAGGGAAATAATTCAGTAGAAAAACCGACTGTTTACTACCCCGTGCTTTAGAATTATTTCCTTGGACTGTGGAATTTGTATGACAACTAATAATTTCAATTCCGAACTTGTGAAAAGTGTACAACTTGCTTTCATTATTTTGAAAGTTTGATTCTGCCTGGTGCGACAGGTGAACAAGGAATAGGATTTATAAGTTTAATTATATTCTGTAGGGTTCGGCTGAATTTCACGATATCGCTTTCAGTCGAAAACTATTTTCTGCATTGAGAAGGAAAATATTGATAAAGGAATAAAAAATGTGGAAACAAATTGTTATTATTAAGTTTTCTATAGTTTTCAGGACCAAAAAGAATTGCAACTAAGTATTTTCACCTACTACAGCACAGTCTGCTTCAGAAAGCCTAGATCCAAATATAAATTTTAATGCAAGGTTATGTACGTGGGCTTTACGTCTCGTCGACAGAGGTCATTATAGACAGTGACATACAACTTGGTACAATAACAGCAGCTGGGAGAGGAGTCGGCCATGGCCTTTGTTAAGGAATCATCCCAGCATTCACCTGGAGCGATTTTGGAAACCATGGAAAACCGAAATCAGAATGGCCGAAACCGGGTATCGAACCCGGGTCCTCCCGAATGCTTATCCAAAGTGTTACCGTTGCGCCACCTCACTCGGTATTTTCAATGAAAAATTTTAATATCTGTGAATCTGTATATTTTATATTAAATTATGTTATTGTGTTTATTCTCTTTCACAGTTTTTTTTTTTTTTTTTTTTTTTTTTTTTTTTAACTAAATCACCGTGTAGCTAACAGATTTCTGTTTGCTGTTCTCGCGAGCTTGTCGCCAAGGTGTTTGCGAATGTTACCCTGCCATCGAAGGACGTCGTGCCAGGTAGCTTATCCGAGCTTTGTAAATCACGCATTACGCGCTATGGTGGAGGCGTGCCTGCTAGCATTTTTTCACGCAGCGAGAAAGAACAGCCCTGACGTGCGTGTGTTTAAAGTACATAGTATATTTAAATATTTTTCTCAAAAACCTGTAGGAAAGATTTAAACCTGGCTTCCTTACCTTCGAAAATGATCGCGACAGGTAGACTCTCAAAGTCTTGCAAATACGTTGTCTGTGCGGGGCCGGGGGTGTAATTCTTGCCGGTGACCACTTTTTCAAGTCACTAGAAAGAAAAAGAAAACCTCAAGGGTGTTCGAGTGGGGGAAAAATCGTAATTTTATGCTTGTATGAAATAGTGCAAATTTTGCAGACGCTACTGGGAGTACATTTTGGTCTTGCAAAAAAAAATTGCTCAGCCAGTTTTTCCATATGACACTTCAAAGTCCAAATTTACACGTTTTTAGTTCTTATAAGCCGCAATAACTAGAGCCACGATTTTGTCGCGAAAATATTTTTGCAAATTTTGTTTCAATGTCTCGCGTGCACCTCGGCAGCTCTGCGTCACGGCTATTGGCAGCGCGTCTTTGCTCAGACACGGCCCCTCGTTTGACTGCACCAATAACAATGAGGCTATTGTGACGCAATACGTCTGTGATTTGTCAGTAGAACCTCAAGACAAGTGACAGTTAAAACGACCAATCACTGGCCATGAAACAGAGTTGCGGATGTCTACATAAGGCTTTGAAACCAAATGGTGCAAAAATCTTTTCGCCATAAAATCGTGGCTCTAGCAATAACATATGAACATAAATAGATATTGCTTGAAGTGATATTTAACCCGTTACAAAATAGTTTTGTATTTAAAAAAAAATGCCTGAAATTTTGATTTTATTTGCCTCCTTTATCGATTCTTTAAATACAAAAGTATTTTGTAATTTATGTTAAAACATGTCAAGCAGTGTCTCATGAATTGTAGATTCAGTGTGAATTTTGGAAATTTATGTGTGTTCATTTCTCGCATTGGAATTACTTCAGAACTCAAGAATCGGGCCCCAGGTAGCCTTTCACAGCTCTGTTGTTCGAGCGAAGAACAAACCTTGCCTCGCATATGTTATGAGTTCATGGCAAAAAAGATTTTTTTTTTTTTTTAAGTCGGCAACCAAAGTTCATAATCCTGGCTTACTTGCCATCGAAGGAGGTCGCACCAGGTAGCCTCTCACCGCCTTGTAAATTACGTTGTCCATAGGCGGCTGCTGAGGCCTGTCTACCAGCACTTTTCCACGCCGCGGGTAGGAACAATCCCGGACGCGCGTGTGTTCGAAGTGGGTGGGAAAATGATGGAAATTACTCGTTACATGCACTTAGCCAAGGAGGTCCTTGCGTAAGGCAGAGAGAGAGAGAGAGAGAGAGAGAGAGAGAGAGAGAGAGAGAGAGAGAGAGAGAGAGGAAGAATGACTGCCTTGCCACGACCAACGAAGCGACGGTCTTTTCGCACGAACGCGCGCAAGCTTCCAACACGAACGTCCTTTTTTTTTCTCCCTCACCTGCCCTTCACAAGGTCCTGTAAGAATCCTCCCTCCCACAAACTTCTCTTCCACCCCTCCCTCAAAATCATCCTACCTTTTTCTAAAACAATTTTTTCCCCTCTGTTTTCCTTTGTCTTTTGTCCTCGGCCACCTTCTCGGCGCCGACGGCCATTGTAGTGCTTGTTTTATGTCCGTTATCTTGTAGTACAATGGGATTCCATCTGCCCGCGGCTATCCTGGAAGAGAGGGGAGGTACTAAGGAAGGGCGTGGGGTTGGAGAGGGAGGGGGAGAGGTGTGTTACCAACCTTGCTGGGTGGTAAAGTAGGCACACCTTGGGAATCGCGCCTTGCACGGGTGTTAAAATCAATTGTCATTCTAATAAAACCAACAAAAGTCTAACTTTCGCACGCGTGTTTTGAGAGGGCATGGTTCATATTTCAGCGCTGAAGCATATACAGAATGGTGCAAAATTCCATGTCAATATTCTAGGGAAACAATCCTCGTGTGTAGAGGAACAAATAGTGTTATATGAACATAGGTCCAAAAACGCACCGTTTCTGCGCTACAGTTGGCAATACATGAAGCATGATTGATAGCGCGCGGATAGGATCATGTTGCTGTGTGGGGCATCATTACAGCAGTACATACCATGTTACTATGCCACGCACTACGCCACTAACACACAGACAGTAGGAACAACTGTGACACAGCACATGATCCTACCAGCGTGCTGTCAACCATACGTCATGTATTGCCAACTGTAGCACAGAAACGGTGCGTTTTTGTACATATGTTCATATAACACTTTTTGTTCCTCTACACGTGAGGATTGTTTCCCTAGAATATTGACATGGAATTTTGCAACATTCTGCATACACATCAAAACAAGCATTGAATTACCTGGCGGAATGACTGGAGCTGATGCGGCTGTCGTACGCCCTGCGTCTAGTAGGCTCTGTTCGTGTATTGTTTTTTGGGCAGGTTTACTAACATCTAGGAACAGTCAAAGGAATGGACGACTTGAAGTACACACCCCCTGACGTCACGCCGTAGGGGAAATACTGTGGGAAACAAAGTTCGTTTACAAACATTCTGATTTGTTAGTTGGTAATTGCAGAAAGCAAAAATGTTGCGCATTCATAGATTTGCACGCAAGGGTAAAAAGTATTTGTTTCAATTTCATGGTTAAGATACGCAAATGCATAAGATTAATGTTTACCTGAAAAAACGGCTAATTCCAAACAAGTAATCAATTTTCTTGACGTACGTCTCATCAGGGACATGTGAAGCCAAACAGCTAAATGAAGGTTATGTTCGGTTGTGGTATCCATGGAGATAGGAATTGTATCCCACACCTGACTGAAGCTCCGCCTCTTTTCAAGTCGTTCATTGTGTTCTTGATGTAATGTGACCATTCGGCGTCAGTGTTCAACTGATCTTGGAACCGAGGTGACGCAGCACATTTTTGACGTGTATTGTCTAAAATTATAGGATTATCGAAGCCAACTGGCAAGAATCGAAAAAACCTAGACAATAGGTTTTGCCCAAACGCAGGCCCGTAGCAAGGACTTGTGTTTAAGGGGATTCAGAACTTTGTTAAGTTATAGTACAACACCGATAAACCACACCTTCCCTCCCATCTCCGATGAAGATGACGTTCCGGGGTTATGCCCCCAGGAAAATTTGGATTATCAAATTGCAAAATTGTGCTAGTAAATAATTTTCCGCAAGGTAAGAAGAAGTACCGGGCCCATTATACCCCGTCCCTTCTGGCTTATTCCCTGATAAAGGCCTACGACCACTGTAAATATTTTTGTGTCCTACAGCATAAAGTAAGGTATGCGGCATATGTCTTGACGTCTCTGTGCGATTCCAATTGTAAAAAGAGGAACGAGAATACGAACGCGGTAAAGGGGTAAAGGTTGGTAGTGTTGACAATGCAGTTCCCCGACATTGGACATTTTTATACCTTTGCCAGAGAAATTTGTAGTTATCAATGCTCGCAATAACAGTTTCTCTTTCACCACTTAGCATTTTTTTTCTATCAATGTAATTATTAATTAATACGACTGATTTTAGAGGTTTTTTAAAACGCAATCTCGTGGAAAACAGCTGTGAAGACTTGGCAACACTGGATGTTTGGGTGCTCGGCTCGCAGCCATCTGTCGTGGTAATCCTGACTAGAAGTGCCTTGGCAAGGACGTGACGTTGGACATTGGTTAGTGAAGAGGGGAGGAGTACGTAAGGACGTTATCGGAAGACGTCACTAGCATCCCGTTTACAGCGAGAGTTGTTGTCGGATAAGGAGAGGGCCCCTCCTTGGTTAAAAGCCAGACACTCCCAGAACCACGACTTCAGTGGTTTATGGTAAGTCTGGAAGACAGAGATCTTGGGTGGTGCAAGTGTTGTTGTTTAGTACCTCTCTTCGAGGTGAGTCTGGCGTATAATCTATGGAGATGAAAGGGTTTGGGACGTAAATTAGGGGGGGGGGTTAGACGCATAAACTAACCCCTCCCCCCGAGTTAACGTATGATTGAACCCCAGAGTAAATAGTACACAGGCATGGAATTTTTTTGCACTGTCCTTCTTCGCAGCACAAGGTGATCCCCGACCTGCCAGCTAGCTGGGACCTGCCGGATAGATGACAGATGGAAGGGAGTTCTAGGGAGAAGACCTAGTGCGTGCCAGCCGATTAGGCTATACACTATGCGTAGTAAATGTAAAAATGTGACCTAAAGTGTCATCCCATTTCCCCTCATTTTGAGAGGAGATGAAACTTCACACAGGTCCGGGATGTTTCTAAATGCCCTTTCATACAATCAAATATTTATTGAATTAAATTTTTTAAATTCAATTTATTGAATGGCATGTTGGTTCAAGAATTTTTATACAATAAATATTGAAGGGGCCACTTGAAAAGGTATCACACAATTTGTAAACAAATTATGCACAAAATAAATAATGCGCCTGTTTCACATAATGAAACGAAATAATTCACAGTAAAAAAAACGTGTCACGGGCTAGGGCATTAAGTATATAAAAATCCAATACAAAATATTTTTGTATTTACAAAAATTTCCCTAAAAGTAGCAAAAAATTTCAAATTTCTGAAATTTTTAAAATATTCAAAACATTGTTAAATGCGGTTTTATATTCTTAAAACCCTAGTCCAGGACACGTACTTTCACTGCGAATTATTTCGTTTCAGTATGTTAATTAGTTTTTCGAGGTGTGTATGAACTAAAAGCTTGCAAAATTTTCCTTTAAAACGCCATTATGGGAAAATTGGCTTGAAGTATTTTTTTAAAGAGGAAAATGTGCTCCCAAATAACATTTACAAAAACAACAATGTTTTATGCAAATATTTGATTATGATTTTCACAACTTGAACACCCTTAAAGACCCACAGTAAAAACGTTACGGCGGAAACACTGTACATAGAGGCGATATCACAATACATGTGCCGGCCGGCGTCGCTCGTAGCACCTTGTCGATTTTCGCCTCACACACACACACAAACATATGCTTCACGAGGCGGCAGCCTTAAGGGCGCGGCTACTGCAATTTTCATCGCCATTTTTTAATTCTTATTTGTACCAGATATTTTTTTATTATTTTAGACACAAAATGTGACTAAATTTGGCTATTATGAAATTTTTTTATGTCTCATAGTCTTCGCGTAATGGCTTGTTAAAGTCATATTTTTCATGTTTCCGTTTTAACGACTACACTAAAACCAACTGATATACCAAACTCAAAAAAAAATCACAGTGGATAAAGACATTACAGGCTACAATGACATGCTCGTAACATTAAATAATAAAAATTATTTGTATTTTTAAAAAAATGCTAAAACTAAAAATAAACATTTTAAAAAATTCAATAAATTTTTTAAAAATACAAATACTTTTTATTCTTTAATTTTACGAGCATGTGATTGCAGCCTGCAATGTATTTAAACACTGTGATTTTTTTTTTAGTTCTGTATATCAGTTGGTTTTAGTGTAGTCGTTAAAACGGAAACATGCAAAATATGACTTTAACAAGCCATTACGCGAAAACTGTGAGAGAAAAAAAATTTTCATAAGAGACAAATTTAGTCACAATTTATGTCTAAAATACGAAAAAAAAAAAAAAAAAAAAAAAAAAAAAAATCTGGTACAAATACAAAATAAAATTATGATGACGAAAATTGCGGTAGCCGCGCCCTTAAGTCTCGGCATCAGTCACCTTATTCAATGATTTAATTTTTCGCTCTTATAAAGTTCTGAGAATAAAAATGTGAAATTTGTTATTATAATATCAATTCTATTTACCTTTCGCTACAATAAAAGCATCGCAGTTGAACTTTCAACGTATATTTAAGCCGCAATCAGTCAAGCAAATTAAGAATTTAAAAAAATTGCTCGACTGATTACGGCTTAAACATACGTTTAAAGTTCAACTGCAATGTTTTTATTGTAGCGCAAGGTAAATAGAATTGATATTATAGTAACATATTTCACATTTTTATTCTCAGAACTTCATAAGAGCGAAAAATAAAATAATTCAATATGGTGACTGATGCGGAGCCTTAAGTAGTGTGCGTTATTACGGCAGGTACGGTACGTCTTATGTAGTAATTGTTGTCCTGACAAGGTCAGGAGGTGGAGGAAGCACAGCTTCTACAAGCCTGCGAACAAAAATGTATTAGTACACATATACATATATACAATGAAACCGTTCTAAATACAACGATTCTTGAATATTTAATCTGGTGTCACACCGCGCACTATGATTGGTGTCAATGAAAAGGCGGTAATTTCTTGAAGACAATTTAATTAAACTAGATTTGAGTTTAATCTGTAATGAGGCTGTTATCCAGCAAAATTTTGTGTGTGTTGCACTGTATCCGGTGTGGACGGTTTGGCACTGCGGTGGGTCGCAGGGGCGTCATTTCAGGTTTTTCTAGGGGGGGGGGTAAGATTTTTTTTTCTGACGGCAGTGACCTTGTTGCATCGTTTTATTAATTAAGCATGTATAAATTAGATACTTTAGTAATAAAACTTCAGTTTTATGTGCTTAAGTTAGCATTATTTAGATTAAAAAATACAAAAAATATATTTATACACATAAAATTATAAATCCAGGGGGGGCATTTGTCCCCCCCCCCCTGTAGCCCCAAATGACGCCCCTGGGTGGGTGCCCATAAGAAGTGTACACAAGAGCTTGAGGTAGAACAGGAGTGAGATGTTTATATATTTACAGTTTGTTGTTGTCACAAACGTTTCAGAATATTTACACTGTGGCATTGCTGATTTGATTGTTGCTCTACGGAGGTTTTGGCACAAGCAGGTATTTTGGTCTCTTGTGAGTGAGTGAGATATTTTGGTCAGCACTCAACATCGAGGTCTTCAGCGATGGTGAGGGGTGAAACGACATGAGTATGGAGCGGCGCCGGAATGAATGGGCGGGGGAAACGGAAGATCCCCGAGAAAATCCGCCGACCAACGGCATCGTCCAGCACGATTTCCACATGCGAAGATCCGGGGACTGACGCCGCCGGGAGTCGAATCCGGATCGCTTTGGTGGGAGGTGAGAGGTCTGACCCTTCGACCACCGCGGCCCCACAATTTCCATAGTTCTTCTGGGGTTGTAGTATCCCAAGGCTGGAATGAGTGGGTTCCTATGGCCTGCAATGGTCTTGTAGAACATTCTGGCTTGTCGCACCACGTAGTCTCGGATAGTTTCGATATTAAGTTCTTTGTGCAGGGGAGCGGTATGCACATATCGTGGTACAAGTGTTATTTGTCTGATGGCTCCGTTTTGGGCTACTTGGAATTTCCGAATGTGTGTCGACTCGTTGCTGCATATCCCCAGGCAGGTGCAGCATATCTCGTGTCATGATCAGTCGCAGGGTCGCAGGCATGATTGGTGTAGGATTTTGCTATTGCTAGAGATGGGAAAATTTCGTGGTTTCACTGACCTGTATAGGCTAGCCTCCAAGAATATTTGTGAAATGAAGCAGACAACAGCTGTTCGTTGGGTGCTCGCTGACACAGTAAAATGGGTTTGCATTTTGTTAAATTGTTATTACTGGCTCATCGATTTCAAGGTGGTGTTTAATGAGTCAGCGGCCAATTGTGAAAGTAGTATGAACATGCAGTTCCTGGAATTCTAGCTTTTGCCTGGAAGAAAATGCGAATTTTCCAGGTTTCTAGCTATTGGGCATTGATAAAGGTCCATTTACATTTAACAGAGGTTATATTCGCGACAGTCTGGAGTATGTTGTAGGAACTTTGGTAGACACAGATACGTGCTTTCCCCATGTTAGTTTGCTATGTAGCCACGTAGGTATTAGACACAAATGACCTTTGCGACTAATTTAAGACGCGCGAACTTCGCCGCTTATTGGTTGCTCGCAGTGGCGGATTTAGAAACTTATTTATTTTAGGTGGGGCCCCTTACGTGACTTTTATGGACTGTAAAAAATACCAGCTATCTCAATAGTGTTGTTGTTTACTGTTATACAACATTACAAATAAGATACATACAAGTACGACTAATTAAATGTGCTTGTATCATCATATAACAAAAACTCCAGTTTCCTTGAGGCTGCTGGACATACTTTGGCTACATAATTGTGAACACGAAGTTTTTTTTAGGAGGGGGCCTTCGGGCCGGTAGTCGCCCCGCCCCCTCCCTCAACAACCCCCTTTAATCCGCCACTGGTATCCCTGGTTGATTTCAGCCCCATGTATGTTTGGCTCCTGTGTGTTACAAGAGGTTTCCTACTGGCTTGGCAGGTAAGCTGCCTTCCGCTGATTAGCGGTTGGCGTTTCCCTCATGTTGCTGGCCAGCGAAGCCATGTTGGTGGCATGTGTGTCCGACTTCTCCGTCCTATAAGCTATTTCACTTCTATGTTTTTCTAAATATTCTGTAACAGGACCGTGTCACTGCTCGCAAATCATTAACCGCCATCCTTCCGTTTCTTGGGGAAAACTTCCCCCATCAAATATCATACAACGATAATTGGTTTGCGACCACCTTGTCTAGAGTCTGGATTGAACTTCTTATTAGAGACCTGAAAATTTCGCGTTTTCTTTTAGGTGCAAGCTAGAGTTCCAGGAGCTATAGGTCTGCATCACGTTCACAACTGGCCGTTGACTTACTCGACACTTCCTGGAAGTAGCTGAGCCAATAATTAAACAGTAACTGGACACAGACCCATTTCAGTGTGCCAGCGAGAGGCCGATAAACATCTGCTATCACTAGAGCCACGATTTTATGGCGAAAAGATTTTTGCAACATTTGGTTTCGATGCGTCATGTGCACACTTGCAGCTCTGCTACATCGTCTGTGGTTGGATGATTTTACTCTCACTGACCTTGGCAAATTATAGACGTACCGACTCACAATAATCTTATTCTGATTGGTACAGTCAAATGAGAAACGTGTCTGAACATAGACACGCTGTCAATAACCTTGAAACAGAACTGCCGATGTGCACGTGAGTCACTGAAACAAAGTGGGGCAAATATCTTTCCGCGACAAAATCGTGGCCCTAGCTATCACTAGCGGTACGTCAATTTCGCGGATTCATCTGGCAGTAGCCTAGATTGCTCAGTCTTGTACACGCTATGGATACAGTCGATTATTCATTGGCTTACAACATTACAAGCGATAGCTATGAATCATTTCCTTATTTACTACTTATTGGCTTGCAGTAGTCAAATGCGTTTCGTGACAGCCGCCAGCTAATCACACACGTAATTATGAAGTATATATTTTTGGCGTTCAACCTGACCTGGAATGTATTTGCGGAATTTACGTACCTCTAGCTATCACACTAAGTACACAAACATTCTTGGAGGCTTCACAGAGAAAAAGGTTTGGTTGATTCAACCGTATATATGTTTGTAAATTGCGAAACAAGTATGTGATATTTGAACCAACCAAATATTTGTTGGCCTGGTAGGTATACTTATCCCAAAAGAATGGTTTAGTCCGGTTAAATATACAACAAAGCCAATACTTGGCGTGTTTCGTATGTTGTTCAGCTAACAAAATTTTTGCTGAATCAAATACATACTGGTTTGGCCATATAGGCCTACAAACATATGTACGGTTGAATCAACCAAACATTTTTCTCTGCGTAGCCTACAGGTCAGTGAATGAGAGAATTTTTCCTGTCTCTACATCTTATACATTTTGACCTAAGATGTTAGCTATTGAGTACAGAAGGCCTACAATATAAACGACTTGATTGTTGATGTTAATATCGTGGCTTTTGAAGTTTAGCCGCGTCGTAGTGGTAGATGATACTGACGTTTCGCCTCGCATTGCAGCAGGCATCTGGGTTGAGGCAGGTACAACATTAATTTATCTCAAATAATACACATTGAATGATAGGGTCACCATTGCAGATCTCAGAGAGAAGAGTTGTCGACGAGAAGACTGCACTCCAGTTGAATGATATGCGCCTAGATCCTAGGGTGAGTCGCAGGGCCGAATTTACCACTAGGTCCGGGCCTAGGGCGCAAATTTTATAAGGGCGCACTTTTGCCGAGGAGAACATAAGAGGAATATGACGACGAATAAGAAATTTTTTAATGACTTTGCTTTTGACATTGTTGACTTGTGCTGTCTCTATTAGTTTTATCTTTTCTATTGGCAATTCACCTATTCATTTTCAGAAAACTGTGTTACAATTATGCTGAATTATTAGTGTGATGTTACAATTATTATAACTTACATAGCGAGAGGACAGAGCAGAGTAGTTTGAAGTAATGTGCTGCTAGAAACGGGGAAAGAACACCAATTGTTAAGAGGGCGTGGTACAGAATTCAACGCTAAAAGCATTAACCTATAACTGTAGGTTTCTCGAAGTCAATTTGGGGAAATTAAACAATAGCAATCCTAGACAGTAGTTTTAGCCAACGTTTTAAACAAAACTGTTTCCAGTGTTACGCACTTCTGAGGGACAATCTGTGACGCCGGAACCTCGTGCATTTAACTGCGGCGCAAGAGATCACGCGTAGCGAATTAGTGATTCTTGATAAATATTTACTCATAAAGTTGGCAAATACCATTATCTAGGATTGTCACTAAGTATTTTATCCACATTGGCTTCGAAAAAAGCGTAGAAGTCAATTTACGTTTTCAGCGTTAATTTATCTACCGCACACTCTTAAATAAGGCTGGAAAACAGAGACTGTGGAGGCGATTAGACTGACGTACCTAGGGCGCCTAGAAGCTTAAATCCGGTCCTGTTGAGGCGTGAAGCGCGAGCTGTGTCGTCCTTATAGCTTCCGCCCTTCCTGGACTCGAACACGCAAGATACTTCCATATAGGCGGTCACCTTAATAGTCTGCGTGTTTTTGTTTCTTTCACGTGTAACTGTTTTATTTTTATCTCCGAGCTGTGCGTCCATCAAACATGTTGTCGCAATTCGGCAAAATTATTGGTTTTCTTTCATCGTCGTGTCGTCTAGCCTATTAGTCTGTGACGTCGTCGTTGTTATCATGTCTTCTGTACATTACTGTATTCGTTCCAGTATTGTCTGTGCTGTCGTAATTGTGGTGTCATGAGTTTGACAGATTTTTTTCTTTCGTATTTCGTTTTTTTTTATCTTTATTTTATTTGCCTTTATTTGTTGTTGCGTAATTCCATATGAGATCTTTCATGTTCTGTTGTTGTTTATGGATGTATTGACTACAGCCGAACTAAGCATGTTTTCTCTTTCTTTTTTCTTTTTAATTTTTCGTTTGTTTGTTTTTATAAGTCTCATTCTAAGATTTCTGGGACGACATAATATTGCAATGACGTATGTCCACAATAGTACAGTACGTCCTACCATTATTGTTATGGACGTTTTACAGACAACACTTCCCGGTGAAACAATCTTCAACCTGTTTTATTGTAACAATCAGAATAGTAGTAAGAAAATATCTGTAAAACTGTTGGAACTTATATTATACACTGCAATATCAGTAAAAAAACATGTATAGCTAAAATATGTATGTATATAAAACCACTCACTCCAACATAGCTGTAAACTGATTTTCCACACTATAGGACCTCAGCTAGCACTGACCGGGTGTATTCGAAACCCTTGGCATAGGCCTATATCAGTACCAAAATTTGAGCTGAAAAACGTTTTTTGAATAGCGTGTGTCTATTAACTTCTCAGAACTACTCATATAGTCGGGAAACGTTGAAAATATTATGTAATTAAATATAACATATTGTTTTTAATTTTATTGTGTGTGTTCACGTGGTAATTATTGCAAGAGCAACTCATGTAAAAGCAAATATAGATTGAAAAATATAAAACTAAGCAGTGTTTAAAATATACTTACTTTATAGTGCGTATTTAGCCTACTAAAACTACTGTATTCAACTCGGGATCAAGAACTTCATTTTTTTTAAGTTGTCTCAACCGTAAACATGTTTAGGCCTTTCACGGTAAAGCGAGCACTTTTGACGTTCTATAGCTACTTTTTTTTCCTTTAAGCCAATGTTTATGATTCCGTTATTTGTAAAAAACAAACATATCGTAAACCATGGTTTATTCGTGCAGCATAGGTGTGACTTTGTGGCTGTGAAAATGTTTTGCATTTATGGTATTTAGGTTAGAAATAATAAACTAATATATTTAAACAATCCATTTAAAATACATTTTTAACCTAACGATCACAAAATAACTATTTTAAGTGGCGTAGTGACCTCTACATATCATAAAGTAACTTCAGTTACTGCAGTAGTTTAAATAGTAGACACAGTCAGCGTATGGATTCACACGTCCCTAAAAGTTAACGTCTAAGGAAGAAAAAAAATACGTTCTTCGTTGGTATTATTCTTGACAAGGCACTTTCAAATGGGCTGATTTTATGGTGATAAGCTTATAGTCGACTTTCGATTGCCCTTTACGCTAACGTACAAACCAGCACAATTTGGAAGAGGGACGAGGACTATATTTTATTGCTGGCAATATATTCTAGATACGCAAGCAAGAACGACTGGAACTTCAAAGTAGTGTACCTCAGTCGTATTTATGACGAGAAGCGAGTTTTTGTGTCCTTGGAGGTACCGTCCGTCTAGAAAACATTATGCCATTCTGCTAGGGTTACAAGACGTGCAGCTACAGGACATGTCCTCCTTTGTACGTAATTTTTTAGTCCGGCCGGATTTTTCTTGATGCTGAAAAATTCCCGACTTTTTAAGGGAGGGGGGGGGGTTAGACAATTTTATTGTAATTTCAGTTCTCGAGCCATAACATTTATTCATATTGCACTATCAGAATTTTCTCTTTAACTAAGCATAGTATATACTCTTAGTAAACGGCTTGACATAAATAGCAATGAAATGATTCATTAGTTGGTCATGCGGAATCATTGCAAGAGAATTCTTGAGAGTTATCGTCTCATGTTCTTGCAATGCTTCTGCATGACAAATTAATGAAAGATTCCGTTACTGTTTATGTCAAGCAGCTTACCAAAAATATATCCCGAAGAGAAAATTTTTATAAAACTATTTGAGTATATGTTATGGTTCAAAAACTGAAAATACAATAAAATGGTCTTACATGAAACATTTTCTGTTTTTTGATGGTACTGTACACAGATGCATGCTAATCTTCATGAAGCTGCTGCCATGCACACAAGACGGCTCGCCACATTATAATGTGTTGCGTGCAATTGGTTATTCACATTACAATATTATTTTGCGTTCTTTGATATGGTATGTATACTTGGTTATTTGTTTGTTAAGTATGTGCTATTTAGCATTCAAATTGGTAATTTACATGCTATTATGTACGTCTTTTTGTATTTAAATCAGATTTCACATGGAAATTACACACAATTAATTTACCGATTGGAGAAGTTGTCATTGTCCTCCGGTTTAGTAAAATGTCCTCAGTATGCAAGATGAAAGGTTTTTTTTTCCTCCCAATATCTGATAACCTTACTTCTGTCTTCTTCGCCTCTGCCATGTGTTTTGCGATCACATTACATCACGCCACACAGCATCCTGTCATGTTATGTTGTTGCTTAAATAAAGACAAGCTCCCGCTCTTTCGTAGGCTGTCAGCAGACAGAGTGTAAGCTTATATTATCTCCCCTTCCCCTCTGCTCCCGAATATCCCATGAGTACCCGCGCTGTACCACGGGAATCTTGTGCAGCTAGATCTCCGGCGACGTGTAGGCACAAAGAGAACTTTGGTCCCTCCCCCCTTGCCGCTGTCGGACAAGGAATAATAGGAAGAGGAAAGTGGGGAAGTGATGGAAAGGGGTGGGGGGATAAGGGTCGGATAAGCAGAAGCAAGCTGAGAGTGGACAGGTTTGTGTGCGGTCCGCCCTGGGTCGGCTTGCTTTCCGACACAGCCGTCAATAATAGACTACGCTGCAGTCACTCCACTCACAAGGGCCTTTTCGCCGCCGAAAAGGTTACCTTAGAGGGGAGGAGGGGGGGGGGCATCCGGCAGTGCGCATGGCTGCCAACGGAGCAACCGGTCTCTTTTCATTTCCCTGCTCGTTTGCCCCTTCCCGAATAAAAAAAACACGGCTTCTTTTGTTGCTTTGTCAGCGTTTATTTACTTTCCCGGCTTTTATTTCTGTGACTATGCCACCCCTGCGCGCGCCGCCTCCGTGTAAACACACCTCGTTAAAGGCCGAAACGAATGTTAACAAATGGAATAAAAGGGATCCTTTCGGTAACGGATACATCGCGATTTCGGGGTGGGCTCGTGTGGGCGTGCTGGAGTAGACGCTGGAAATATTCTACGATTATCGTTTCCCAGGTGGAATAATGGTTAGGGTCTGCAATCCTGGGCGGAACGGGCCTCTCGCAGCTGCGATCAGGGTCCGATCCGGTTCAGTTCAAATTCTCCAGCCTGGCAGAACGGGCCGTACAAATACATTACTAAACCGCGCACTAATCTCATTAGGTTGCTTTGTCGGCACAAAGTACTTGTCCTACGAAGGCTCGTTCCTCTACAAGGTTGTTTCCATATTGTTTCGTGCCTATCATAGCCACTGCTTACTTCTCTAATAAGCTCTCTGTCGGCTAAGCGTTATGCCTATGCCTTACCTATATTGAGAAAAAAATTTTAAGTTGTCCTTTATTTTACAGGTTTTTATGTAGAAATACTAGCTGCCCCGACAAACATTGTTTTGTCACATAAATAAGTGTGTAAGGATGTGGTATATAAGTGTAAGAGGTCTAATAATAAATTAATAAATAAGAATAATAGAGCAGCGACACCTGGTGGGGATAGACTGGTATCAGCTCGTGGGGATAACTGATAAATTATCACTTACAAAGTTATCGACCGGGTTCTAAAACTATTAAATAAAAAATATTTACTAAACAATAGCACTTAGGAGTATAAAAAAATATAAAAACCTATTCGTAGACCTACCGAATGTAAATACAAAATTTCATTGAAATCGGTTAAGCCGTTTCGAAGGAGTATGGAAACAAACACTGTGACACGAGAATATTATATATTAGATTTCCCTAAATTACATTAAAATGCTTCCCTCGAAATCGCCTTTAAATTTAAGCTTTGCATATAAAACAACATACCACATGATGTTAAGTAACGTCACTCAGAATAGTGTTAAAAAAAGGAAAGACCAAATACTTTAATTTAATGAAATTACTTGCTTGGTCTATTTACAGGGTAGCATAACTCCAACAATATCTACTTGAAGGCCATACTACCCTGGGCTGTTTCCACTGTTTTTTGCGATAATTATTTTTGAATGCTAAAACGCGAGCAGACATCGTAAATATGTTTGGCAGTTTTGCTTGAGGTTTTTGTTTGGAATTACACGCAATTCTTTCATGACAAGAAATTTTACGGTTTTGAATAATAAGTAACAAACATTTCGGGAATTTAATGATTGGCTAAAACAGTACCAACTGTCTTGAAAAAAAAAAATGATTCAGTCATTTGAGAATGAGTGTTGGGTTTTATAATTTTGCACAGGGATTGACAATGAAATATGGTGTTCCTCAAATTAATTCCTGTTCCTGTGACTTGCAGCGAGTAGTGCTGTAACGTTGTACGGAAAGTATTTTTCCTTGTGTAACTATTAAAAATGTTTGCAAAGCGTTTATCCACGAAAAGAAAATCCACTTCAAATTGTGTCACTATGGTTTAAAAAATGTCGTCCGCAAATTAGAAATTTGATTACCAAGCGTCCCAAAAGTACTAAGAATGATTTTTTTTTTCAAATTGCTGTAATTGATAAAATGTCAACCGTAATCGTAAAACAGAATCAGAGGAACTTGCATTGGGCAAGGTTCATTGTAGGCCCCTTAATTGGTTTCTTATCAATCTATGCAACCTATATTTTGAGACATAGCTGAGAAAAAATGTAGTCCTTAGCCATGTTTGAGAGCTCGGAGTATTTCCAGTTTTGAAAGCACTCTTGAAACTTTTTCTTAAATATTTTTACAAGTTGGCAAGTTCCGCTGAAGGATGGAAGTTTTTGATGAAATAAAAGACAATAATTAGAGATGACCTCATTATTTACAATATACGGCCCCAAAATGTCTGAGTGTCACTAGTGATCGATCGCTAGGGAAAGGAATATTTCGCGAGTTCAACGACATGCGTGTTAGAATCCATTGTCCTATTTATATATTTCGGTGGGTTTTCTCGGGGATCTCCCGTTTACCCCGACCTTTCATTCCGGTGCATGCTCACCTTACGTCACTCCTCACCAGCGCTGAAGACCCCGATGTTAAGCGCTGACCTAAAAGCGATATCTATCAAGTACCAAACATCAGTTTCAGATTCAGGACTTTCAGTCTTGACGGTGTAAACGATTGTGTGTCGCAGTTGAACGACCAGGCAGACGGGCCTGACTCACGTTGTACGTACATGTGGTGTGGCGTTGCCTTTCGCTAGTTTTACGGCCTCGGCTTAGGTAGGGTGTGCCGTCACGTCCGCTACGTGTGATCACGTGACATCCGGTACAATACGTCACTGGACACAACTGGTAGACCAACCCCCCCCCCCCCTCTCACCCAGGGTCATACCAAACACTAACGGCCCTACAGCTGCAAGCCTACAAGTTTCAACTATTCGTTGTGTTAGGACCAAGGAGACGAAATAATTTTTAATTTGCCCATAAGACTATGCCCGAGAGTATCTTAAATAAAACTTCTCTGAATGTTCCTCTTCACCTAAAGAACAATCGTGTAATAATACAGTGTGTGATGGTTCCCTTAGTGCCGTATGGACAAATTAAGGCCCGAGATGGTAGTTAAGTGACCTCACTACCTGCACTAGAAATGCGTAGCGACTACGTATTCTCTTTTTGACGAAACTACTAAACGTTCATTATATTTATATGTCTACGAAAGTAACACACACTTCAAACTATGTCACTATAGTTTCTCAAATTCAGCACGTTTATTTAAAACATCGTTTTCCACCCCCACCCCCTTCAATTTCGGAAAAAAAAATGGGTCTCTCAGGCTGCCGTATTTGAGAAAATGACAACCGGATTCTAAAAAACAACTATAGAAACAAGCGTTAGACTTTGAAGTATGCTGGCCACAAATAAAATAATGTGGTCACCGCTTAAAGGCCTGCAGTATAAAGGATAACAGTAAAGCAGTGCACGCCATCTGAGTGGCTCGCGCGGAGAGGCGATAATGTATTACATACGTCGGCCAACGGCAACCTTATCACTCCTGCCTCACACACACAAACGCAGCTTGTCTAAAGAGGCCCCTTAAATACCGAGACAAATCTCATTAACCCGGTCTGACTTACCGCCACGCGCCACTCACTGATTTGGAGAATTCCAACACCAGTTACTAATATTGTGTGCATACCGCCTACTCATGTTCTTGCAAGTAACTAAGCGATGAATTTTAGGCGGGAAAAAGCTCCCAGTGCCTTACGACATATCACTGTCTAGGACTGTCGTTATGTTTTTTTTATATTGACTTTCAAACACGTATAGATATAAAATTATGCTTATAGCGTTCGTTTGCCTACCACACACTCGCAAGTTTCGCTTCTGCGTTTGTGGTTGTTCTGTGTCCACGCTTGCGACACCCAAGAGTTGTGCCAACGAAGGGGGAGGGGTGAAACGCGCCGCGGGGGATCAATGCTACCCTGGGACGTGCAATCGAAGCTGTAATTCACAAGAGTGGTTACAGACAGCGTACTTCTCACTGCTATCCGCAGCCAGCGACGTAATGACAGCCGCGGGTAATAACCGTCACGAAAGTATAAATCTCCCCGCCATGCAGCACCCTCCAAGGACGGGGGATAATAACGTACGCCCGTCTCTTGATTTAGTGCTGGCGATGCGGTTTATGGCGCGCGGTTATTAAACGTGGCGGCCCGTCCATTACCAGCGGAACCTCCCCCCCGCCTTGGGATTTTGCAAACAAATGTCTTCCAGGCGGGAAATTGTTTTTTTAAGAATTACTGTGATCAGGTGCAGCTTCGTGTCAAGGACGGGGAAAGGAAAACGAGTTGCCGACGTGTGTTCTGCGGGACAGAGATGTTCGTCAGCTTCATTATCCTGTCACACAACCAGGCGCGAAGCCAAGGGGAAGGAAAAGTTTTTTTTTAAAGAAAATTATTAAAAATTGAAATCATATTTACCAGTAGAACATCGCAAGCGGTGGTTGAAAGGTTGGGGGAGTTGACAAGGGAGTGACTCTGGGAAACTTTTAAACTATTTTTTTTTATTTTACATAATTATTAACTGCAAGTAAGTATTAGTTAAATGTGGTATGGATATTTATTATTTGAAATTTATCAGAAGTAATTTATTCATGGCTACCATACATGCAAAAATAAATGACTAACATCAGCCCTGTTTACAGCATTCAATTTTTCTTTGCATAAACTGCTGGGTAGCGCTATTTTGCACCTTAACACTGTTGCCTGGTTGTCCTGCTATAGCCTTTTGTTGTGCGGGTAGCATTTCGTGTAGTTGTCTACACTAAACAGCGATAACCATTGCGCTCTTCCACTACATTAGTTATCTAGGAGTAAGCCATAAGTGTGGGAGGGGGGAGATGAGAACTTGAATAAGTATCGTGTCGGTGGATTTCTGTCAAGCGGCTTGTCGCAAAAGAAAACGTAGAAAAGCTCAGGACAAATACCACCTTTC
The DNA here is from genome assembly GCA_003012365.1 of Medauroidea extradentata. Lineage (NCBI taxonomy): Eukaryota > Metazoa > Arthropoda > Insecta > Phasmatodea > Phasmatidae > Medauroidea > Medauroidea extradentata. The sequence goes on along the minus strand of PNEQ01130854.1, from coordinate 17,716 downwards.
CCCATCCATCCATCACATATCACTTTCGTGCATCCTCAGGGGATTATATTACTGCTTATCTCTTCACTCGCCTAGACAGAGCCGGCGCCTACAGCCCCCATTGCGCCCGGTAGACGAAAATCTTCCCAGCGACGGTATATTTGCTCTTCTGTACACTTTGCTCATGCACCAAATATTTTGTTTTACCAATATTCGCTACTTTGAGATTCCTGTTTTAAATAGATATATGCCACCACGGACTTTTTTGTGTACAAATATCCATACTTCTTGCCTGCTGAAGCTTTTTGTGTCAAAAATGTATAGCTTGATTTCTGGAACCTTTTAAAAGTTTAACAACATGATGAGAAAAAGTAAAATGCAAATTTATATATTTTGCTCTGGACAGTGATTCGCAATAACAACTCTCACAAATTGGATTATGTTTGAAGTATTTATCTTCAAAACTGGCTTCTCCAAATGCATTTCCATTAGCATGGGTTTCCCTAAACCAAATTCTCACAGACGTCGAACCAGACAACACTCTTAAAATATTGAAATTCAAGTTTCCCGAAGGGGCACCTTCAGACCACCCACTTCAAAGGGGCAGTCTGTGTTCATTACGTATTTTCAGGTTAACCCTGACAACCCCTACCTAGCCTTGTATAAATCCTGCCTACACCACAGCACACACATAATGTATTTAGATCACTTGTAGGATTACTACCAGCAGAGACGTCAAAATATGAGGTCATTCGCGTCACAAAATTGGGAAATATCACTAAAAAGCAAATAATATTCAATAATACACCACATTCACGTACTGAAAAATATAAAATAATTTATCTTATGCAAATACTTGTAAGATTTAGAATACAACATGTTTTGGCGCATACAATATATATATAGTAGTGTAGAGCAAATCTGCCGTTGAGAAAATTCACGCACCGGGTGATATCATTTGCAGGGCAATTAAATTGTTAGACACTTAGATGAACTATTCGTGCATCAATTATCAATCGCATGCACCTCACGTTGTTCGTTTTAAATCTTACAAGTATTTTCATAGAAGTTAATTTACACTTTTCAGTCCGTTTTAATAACGAGATACATTATTATGATTTAAAAATATATTATGTTCTTCTTGTTTTTCTATGAAATCTGCCGCTGGCATAAAATTAATCTGAAACGAACAAATTAACTACAGTTTCAAAAACACCCGTTTTGTCCCCAACCAAATATACCAAGATTTACTTCTTAATTTCACTCAAAACGACTAAGTTAAACCCAACGAAAATTTTTAAATATATTTTTGGGTATAGAATAATAGTTTTTTTTAACTGCATTTTTACCAAATCTTGGGCTAGACCGGCAAAACTCGGTCACCCTATTAAGGGTGTTCGAGTGCAATAAAATCATAATTTTATATTTTTATGAATTGTTGTTCGTATTGTAGACGATACTTGTGAGTACATTTTACTATAAGGAAATAATTTTAGCTCTCATAGTTTTCTCAGAACGGGATGTCATAGCCAAAATTTGCATGTGACACTGCCAGCCATGGAAATAGTGAAAACCAACTGACTTACTTAAAGAAAAAATTCACTGTGAACGTCCATCCCATGAGATATGCAAAAAAAAATTTAAAAAACACAACGTATTATTAATATAACTATACGAATTTAAAAAAATCGCAAATGTACAGAAAAAAGTTGCAAATTCAGCAATTTTTTTTAATACAAAAACAATTCGCGGGATTTTTTCAAAATTTTTATTACGTAACCCATAGCATGTTATTTCACTGTGAATTATTTCACGTGCGTAAGTCTATTGGTTTTTTACTATTTGCGTGGCAGCAAAACATAATTTTTTTTTTACCTTGACACACGGTTATGAGGAAACTACGCCAGCTAAACTTGTTTCGTAAGAGAAAACTGGACTCACAAGTATCGTCTACAAAACTAACACTATTTCATAAATATATAAAATTATGACTTCATCGCACTTGAACATCCTTAAGGTCGTTCAAGAGGGGAAAAAACAATGTCCCGATGAGCCCGACACAACAGCCCAGACACAACAAAATCTGAGCAACAACCAATATAAATGAAGCATCAGTCCAACAAAATTACTGCCCCGAAAGGCCGATGAAGGTAAATCCTATCTTCTAATTTTCGCCGTGTCGAGACTTGAACGGAAAAGTGCTGCAACATTTCCAAACAAAATTTACTTGCAACTGAGAATACTTGGTATATCTTACTTGTATGAAAATTGTTTTGAATACAATAACACTTCAAAAATAGATAAACTTCACCAAAAGTAACTTGATTTCAGTTAATTTTCACGTCAGTTACTCTTTGCTTGTTTATAAACTAATCAGCCATAGGTTGTTTGCGAATAAATATTAAACGACCGTATTTTACTTTTGTTTTTAAAATCACTTTCGTATCGGGGAATAACATCATGCATTATGTTTGTGTATTTTTCCTTTCATGACAATTTTTTTTTTACAATTTTATTGGTATTTTAATGAAACAGATGATTAAAATAATACATTTAATAAAAACCGTTGGTATCTACTTTTTGGTACTGCCAACGGCCGTACCACAATGAGCTGCAGATATCGCGTAACCGTTACACAGAAATGTTGTAAATTTTTCGTACAATGTAACCTAATTTTTTCAAAACATATTTTTAAAATAATTTTAACTAATTATTGACTTGAAGGAAATTTATTTAAATCGATACCGTAAAACGAGGTGAATAGGATCAAACGATTTCGAACGAAATTATCTGTACAATATTTGCTTCAGAAACTTTTTTTTTTCTTGATAGGCAAATTAATGTTGTTGACAGATAGTTTAATTGTAACGTAACTTTTAAAATGAAACGTTCATAGCGGAAAATTCGTTTTAAATTTTAATCCTACTCATCCCACGGTGATCCTATTCACCCCGTTTTACGGTAATTAGCCAAAATTATGGAAACGATATGGGATAGTTAGTTTACTTATTGCAAACCTTTTCCAACATTTATACATATCGGTTTCGCGACATCTGCTCCCTTACAGGATTTAAAAAATAAAACTAGAAAAAAAAAAAAACAATATATGCACAGGAACCAGTGACCTTAAAGTACTGGTGTGTCGGAAATGCTGTGTGGACCTCATGAGGGCATTGTGAAACCACCTTTAGTCTTGTGTCACGACTATATTACATCTGGCAACACTGAGTCGCTCTTACAGCTCTCTGACACACCAGCTGCGTTATCGCACGTCGATCACGTGTGTGGTCAATTAATACACCCGTCAGGCAAGCTGTGTGCCTTCGTGTTTTTTTTGTCGCCCTCTTGTGGGCAGGTGGGGAAGCGGAGGCGCGAGGAAACATTTTGAAGTGGGCGTATGGCAAGGGGAGGGGGTGAAGACTTGACATGTGTCAACCAGGGGCCCAGGAAACACTCTCCCCTCCCCCTTCCTTGTGCCACCCGGGCTTTTGAGGTTCCTTGCATGCGGCCTGCCAGGAGAGGTCCTAGGTCGAGCAGCTGACACCGTTACAGGTGCTGCGATTGTGCTGCCAACTGTTTTACAGGTTCAACCTGCGACAAAAAAAAAGAGCACTTCTATTAGAGCGTTAATAAGTCAAAAATAATGTTTCATTAAACCTATTAATAATAACGTTAACTAAATTCTTATATGTGGTTTGGGACAGGGGCGTCATTTAGGGGGGCCGGAGGGGGGAGCAAATGCCACCCCCTGGATTTAGAATTTTAATTGTATAAAATATATTTGTTGTATTTTGTTATTTAAATATTGTTAACCTAAGCATATAAATATAAGGTTTTATTACTAAAGTTTCTACTTTATACATGCTTAAAGATGCAACAAGATCACTGTTGCCGAAAAAAAAAAAAATTTCCCCCCCCCCCCCCCCCCCACACACACACAAGAAAAACCTGAAATGACGCCACTGGTTCGGGATAAAGTGAACTCTAAAAGAAAGCCCTGCTGAAGTTATATTTTCAGACAACGCTTATTTTTCCGGGCGTAACAGCTGACGACAGGACAATGTCGAACCACTCTGGACACGTCAGTTAATATCTGCACGTGTAAGATAAATTGTGCAGTCAGTAGAAAAGTATATTAATTATTAAAAAATACAATTATGTTCATTTCGGTTCATTTTGTTGCTTTTTTCTGGGAAAATACAGGGAACTTTATTTTCGTAATTTCATTGCCAACCGTACAAGCAGTAAGGCACGTGTAGTTAATGCAGAATTATATGCGGTAACGGCTACGGACAGTTTTCAAAAATGAATTTTTTTGTTCTCACTTTATCCCGAATGACCTAGGGCGCCACCTACCCGCGCGTGAGAGGCTCAAAAGTGACGGAGCAGTAAGGTCGACCTTGAAGCGCGCATCAAATGCCGCGTCGCCTCAACGAGCCAAGCGCTGAACTAGCGTGCAAGGTTCCCGCCGAACCGTTTTTACTATGGGACACTAAGCGGTGACCATATCATTTCATTAGTGGAAAGTCTGCAACTAAGTTCAGTGCAGGTCGCAACCTCAGTTTCACATACATCCGGTTAGTAGGCTACGTTTTGAGGTACGGAAGTCTGAAATGGTCGTTTTTAGCCATGTTGGAGGGCTTAGAAACAGTGTTTTAATGAACGTTGCGTCTTAACAATGAGGTTCCGACCTTGTCTGAAGTTTGTTTTCTTTTCTTACATTGGCACAATGGGCACACGTGGGATAGTTTCGTAGAAAAAACCTATTTACGAACACACTGCAACGCATTTGAAGCGTGTGGTAGGTGGCCGCCTTAAGAGTCCTATGCAATAGGCTCTAAATGCCGGGTCTGAGGTACGAAAACAGGATGGCGATAAGAGCTACACTGACTAGTGCGTCAACAACCGTGCAGACTTTAGGCCTATGCGCGGTGCGAAAACGGCATGTAGTGTTTTAGTCGTTATTTTTTTTCCAATGGGACCTTAAACGGTGACCCTACTATTTTATTTACGGAAAGCTTGCAGTATAATCCAACGCATGCTTCTCTATTTTTGTTTTACGATTGCAGCTGGAATATTTTTTTACGTGACAGCAGTCTGAAAAAAAAAAAAAAAAACATTTTTAGCTGTCCCGAGACCATGTTTCTAATCATGTTACCTAGCAAACAGAAAATAGAGAAGCATAGATTTAAATGTATTCTCTTTTCGTGGATAACAATATCGAGCACACGTTTAGTATTATTTCTTTTAAAACAATTCTAAACATTACGACAGCGTTTGCCACTATCGAGCTAACTTGTGATCGACAAAACCTTGCACGTGAAAGAGAAAACCTAACCTACCCCAGGTCGTGAGTTTTAATAACCTTATTTGGCTCATATAGGCCATGATAAGCTCGCAGCACAAGTAAGAGAAATGGTTAGTTGTGAGGGGGGGGGGGGGTGTAGTGATCGTGTGCGTGTCCTAGCTGTATCTCGTATTGGTACCAAGAATATGTGACGCGAAGAAAATCTTACAGAACTTAAGGGCTCTGGACCCGTAAAATTTAATTTTTTTATATTTGTGCCAAACACTGTTCAACGTTTCCACATCAGATAACACGCCATTTCTCCAAATGAAAAAAAAAAAAAAAATAGGTCCCATAGTTTTTGGGGAATCACTCATTCAAAGTCCCAAAATGGCCATCGCGCTATAGCCAACATCAAAAAAAGTAATTAACTAATGAATTAAAAATTACAGGATCTGAAAGTCTATGTATCAACGCATTTTATGACACGTTTGAAAAAAGTTAGTTTTGAAAATTTCAGTAGTAGCCAAAAGTCAGTTATGCAAAAATGTACTCACATCATACATTTTTAAAAAAATACGAAAATGTATTCCTATATGTTTACAAAAGTGTCTTGAAGTAGCTCACATCATTAGGTATCAATATGAATTACCTTGTCTCTGCAAGTTCATTTATTTTTATTGTTTTGGCTAAACCGCAACCGCCATTTTGTGACTTTGATAGGTGATTATGCTAAAACTATAGGACCTATTTTTTTATTTAGGGAAATGACATGTTCTCTGATGTGTAAAAGTTGAACAGTGTTTGGCACAAATATAAAATTTTGAATTTTTATGGGTTCAACGTTCTTAAAGACCCTGCTACATAGAGACGGTGAGATTGTCGCTGTCGGGTCGTTGTCGGGTCGGAATCGTTCTACTCCTTGCTACGTGCTGCAATGAGCGTTGTTCCTCTGCTGTTAAAGAGTCTAGTTCTGGCTACACATTTCAGATGGCATCTAAATTGCCTTTCATCATTTTCGTTTTCTAGTTGCAAAATTTTGTTGCAAATGATGCTGTAAATATTGAATCGTAGTGCGCACGAATGAAAACTTTTTATTTTAAGGTGACACGTAATTTTCGTGGCGCATGAATATGGCTAATCAAAACACTGTGGTGGCCAACTGATGAATGTGAGTCGGTGGATTGTCGGTAAAAAGATAAGAGTTGGCCATCTCCACCGTTCCCAATAACAACAACACAGCCACTCTAACGTCATGGTCAAATTCTCAAATCAGTAGGGACAAAGAACTTCTCTAATTCAATAACCTACATGCTAGAATTCATACCTCACTGTCTGTTGTTCCGCTGAGTAGCAGGTATAACGAACAAATGGTCGGGGCTTGAGTATGCATATGATAGTTGATTCTAACATTAAGGTCATTGAATTAGCGAAATTTTTCTGTCCCTACCAATCAGGAGGCAGAATGGCAACGACTGGGCACCGACCGACAATTCGCCGTCTTTATGTAGCAGTGTCTTTACAGTATTTAAAAATGTCCTCAAGGCCAAGACAGACGCCAGTTGAGGCAAGCGTTGAGCGAGTTATATACAACGTTTAGAGTAACAACTCAATCCGGATTGAACTGGGAGTGGACGCAACAATTTTGATTCAAATTTTACTTAAAACAAGTTTCTACCAGACTGAAGTAGGAGTGGAGTGAGTAATCCAGTCCAGTCGGCCAAGTGGACTGGAGTGTAGAATCCGAATTGAAACGTTTACTTAAACACACGTTGGACTGAACTGAACGAAGATCAAGGAGTCGCCATGTTGAATCGTTTCTTTGGTATATGTAAGAGGTTAAAATCCTAAAGGACTAGCTAAATAAAACTGTTTTACGTTATTAAAACAATTGGACGTGACAAATAAATAAAAATAAATATTCTAACGAATAAATTCAAACAAAATATCTAACAAATATTAGCCTCTTGCTTTTTTGACAGTAATTTGTTCCGTATTTCAATGATTCGCAAAGAGATGTCTCTAGACACGGATTCAGTCCATGTTCACATGTCAATCTGGATCGAAAATTCTCTGTAAACACATTTCAGTCCACGCTCACTCTAAGTTCACTCCATATTGAATCCAGTCCAAGTTCAGTCCAGTCCAGAATTGAATCGGGAATTTGCAAAAGGGACCAAGCCGACTTTTTGTGCAAATTCAGGTTAACGAGATTTCGACTCCCCAAAGCATTCTCTTGGCTGTCAGCAGCAAAAGAAACCCAGTCCTATACAAGAAATACGTTAAACGGACTAGTCCATGAATGTGCCAATAGCGCGTTATTTTGTTTATGACTTACCGTACATTATTGTAGTTGAAAAATAATTTTCAATGTGACTAAGTAGTTTTTTCACTAGCATATACTAAGGTTCCAATAATCTACACCAGACACATTATGCTTTCTCTGATAGCGTAATACATAACACTGCTTTATGGGTAAAAGGTACTGTGGTGTTGTGTTTGCAAAATATGTTTCTATGTATCATATTATTAGATTTTCACTAGAATATACCAACTCTGTACTAATATACACTCAAGACATTATGTTTTATGTGCCATTGTTAGAAAAAACGCTACTTATTTTTTAAAAGGTATCAATTCCAATAACTATTAATTTGTAAATAATGAAATATAAATGAGTACCTATGTCAGTTATATTTCATATTATTCCATACACACACTATACTTTCAAGTTGTCCATTATTGATGACCAGTTTCACTCCCAGATCCACTATAATAAGTTTTTTGTTGTTTCCCAACAATCTACTCACTTGAACTTGGTCCCCACGGCAAATTCCTGATTCAATTGTACTATAAAAGCACTAATAGTCGACCTTATAGAACGCGTACTTCCAGGTTATGGTCTCGCTCATTGAAGTCCAATAGCACGCAAATTTTATTTGCAACAATGTATTATTATTGCGTGTGTCTAAAGCCATAAGATTGAACTACATATGCTATGGGATGTACGATTCTCCTTTAGTTTGAGCAGATGCAGATCCAGCTCTGGCTCCCGGTAGATGGGAAAGGGGGGGGGGGGTCCTCCCACGGGAAACGTAGGTATTTTAAGGTGAAAAA